>NQII01011573.1:19882-36430 GCA_002778355.1 Clitarchus hookeri
TTTTTTTTTAATTCAGTTGTTATATTTTTAAAAAATAATTCTACAAGCAAACATCTTGCTAAAGAATAATTAAAAACATGTGAACATGATTCGTTATATTTTCACTCATAGTGCGAAGAACAAAGTTTATTATTAACATAGAGGTTCTTACACAATACAAGTAGGAAGATTTTAAACTATTACATTTATTTTATAAAGATCGCCATTCCTTACTCATATAAAAAACGAAAAAGGAAAAAAGCAGGTACAGATGCGACAGCAGTGCACTCTGGCGGCGAAAAATTTTAGTTGCTACACTAAAAGCATTGAGTATCAATAACTTTAGTAGAATAAACTTTACCTTGGTGTAACACTTTCAGGCGAACGGTCCTGAAGAAAATATACAACGTTTGAAAGTGTACCGTACGGTGTCAGCCAAGAAAGTAACATGTCTTTCCAGGCAGATTATTACTACCATAAGTTCCTAACGATGCGCAATGTTATTACCACCTAAATGTTCACACATGGCTGATATAAAATCAAGCTATCGCCTTTCACGAAAATGTAGCTTCATTTCACGTGGTTCCTGACATTTGCAAATAACTGTTTTAATTCCCTATTTTCAAGAGTGTGTCTCTGCCTTAGTAATAACTTAAGATCCTAGGGTCGCATTATGTTTCCTAGCTCATTTTTGGTCAATTATCGTCTCGCAAAGTATGCGCGTGTAGTTTGAGAAAGACCGTGTACAGTGGAGACAGCGAGTGACAGCGATGAAGGCAACAGCCGTGGTTAACGAGGCCCGTTGGCAATGTTCACAGCTGCCCAGAGTTCATATTAGCTATGCGACTGTTTCGGTATCAACGATACAGTGCATACAATGTCTTAGGTAGTAGAGTGCCTTCCAATGGAGCACTGCACCAGACTGTACAATATAAAAACGAATTATAAAGCTGCGCGCACACAACCACGATGTCAGAAAAGTACGATTTATGTCGCATATTAAAGAAGCGCACACACTTTGTAGTGCTGTAACATATTTGCTAGAATTTATTTTTATGTTATCTAAATCAATTTATATAAATAATTTTCAATCAAAACTTAAGCGTGTTTTTATTCTCATTGTCTAAAAAGTAGATTAAATAAAACACTCCGTCAAGCACAAACATAATNATTCTAATTGTTTAAAAAGTATATTTAAAAAAAACGCTCCGTCAAGCATAAACATAATTGAAAATTACTCTGGTTATATGTATTAAAATATTTTTTTTTATGTCCACAAATATTTTAAGAATTGATTTTACGCACATTCGTATTAGCCACGTAGGTTATAATTTTTTAGCTAAAATAAATGTAGACTAAATCCACTATTAAATATATTTCAACATAGGTACTAACATTTTCTTACGTACAATAACAGTAACTGCTGTAGAAATGTAAGTGGACAGGGAACGTAACGTAACACACACCAAAAAAACCTGATTGATTGACTGAATCTTACCACAGACCTGTATCTTAGCAAATAAGTTTGCATTTCAGGAAAAATTGCCACAGCCAGATCTCCGTAGGCTACGAACAACACACAAGAGACACTAGGAAGAAATAAAAACCAAAAAACTATATCTAGCTACTGACCAAATTATTACTCACAGAGACTTGAGTGGAAGTAAATTTGATTTAATTTAAAAATAAATATTTTGTTTGAAACATTATGAATTAAATTAATATCTGTGCAAATACTAAGTAGCATGTAGCAGCTCACTACTGGTTTCAAATCCACTATTCTTTGTGTGGCCGTAACTATGGGTGTAACCCTCTCGTACATATGCATTAATTGTAATTCAAATGTAGCTAAGTTTCTTCAGATCTTTAAAATTATTTCAAAATGTGCAAATTAAATTAATTAATAATTTTCTCATACCAACTCAGTTGGGAGAACATTAGAAATCAGTTCAGGGTTCCGTAGGCACATACGCAGAGCAATGATGATCCAAGATGGCGTAGCGTAAAACAAATTTAACAGACGNAGTTGGGAGAACATTAGAAATCAGTTCAGGGTTCCGTAGGCACATACGCAGAGCAATGATGATCCAAGATGGCGTAGCGTAAAACAAATTTAACAGACGTAGTCTCTGTGTCGAAAATTCATCATACTTAACTTAAAATAAATCTTGATCGATGTTACATATCTTGATATCTNAATTCAGTTGTTATATTTTTAAAAAATAATTCTACAAGCAAACATCTTGCTAAAGAATAATTAAAAACATGTGAACATGATTCGTTATATTTTCACTCATAGTGCGAAGAACAAAGTTTATTATTAACATAGAGGTTCTTACACAATACAAGTAGGAAGATTTTAAACTATTACATTTATTTTATAAAGATCGCCATTCCTTACTCATATAAAAAACGAAAAAGGAAAAAAGCAGGTACAGATGCGACAGCAGTGCACTCTGGCGGCGAAAAATTTTAGTTGCTACACTAAAAGCATTGAGTATCAATAACTTTAGTAGAATAAACTTTACCTTGGTGTAACACTTTCAGGCGAACGGTCCTGAAGAAAATATACAACGTTTGAAAGTGTACCGTACGGTGTCAGCCAAGAAAGTAACATGTCTTTCCAGGCAGATTATTACTACCATAAGTTCCTAACGATGCGCAATGTTATTACCACCTAAATGTTCACACATGGCTGATATAAAATCAAGCTATCGCCTTTCACGAAAATGTAGCTTCATTTCACGTGGTTCCTGACATTTGCAAATAACTGTTTTAATTCCCTATTTTCAAGAGTGTGTCTCTGCCTTAGTAATAACTTAAGATCCTAGGGTCGCATTACGTTTCCTAGCTCATTTTTGGTCAATTATCGTCTCGCAAAGTATGCACGTGTAGTTTGAGAAAGACCGTGTACAGTGGAGACAGCGAGTGACAGCGATGAAGGCAACAGCCGTGGTTAACGAGGCCCGTTGGCAATGTTCACAGCTGCCCAGAGTTCATATTAGCTATGCGACTGTTTCGGTATCAACGATACAGTGCATACAATGTCTTAGGTAGTAGAGTGCCTTCCAACGGAGCACTGNGCCGTAACTATGGGTGTAACCCTCTCGTACATATGCATTAATTGTAATTCAAATGTAGCTAAGTTTCTTCAGATCTTTAAAATTATTTCAAAATGTGCAAATTAAATTAATTAATAATTTTCTCATACCAACTCAGTTGGGAGAACATTAGAAATCAGTTCAGGGTTCCGTAGGCACATACGCAGAGCAATGATGATCCAAGATGGCGTAGCGTAAAACAAATTTAACAGACGTAGTCTCTGTGTCGAAAATTCATCATACTTAACTTAAAATAAATCTTGATCGATGTTACATATCTTGATATCTTCCGTATCTAGTTCCGTTGGTTGCGGGCCTTAGTCTTCCCTCGCTAGGCTTTGGAGGCTTAGGTGCGTCTCTAAAGTCCTTACCGTACCACACGTAATCGCGGTAGCTCAAACTTGGCTTTAAATATAATCAGCTTAGGTAGCGCGTGCAGGCTTAAATGATTCCTCTTCATATGCCGCGCGTCTTCGCCTTATCGGCAGTCTGCCTTATAGACAGTCTGCATTTCTGCCAACTAACCAGCAAAATTAAATATCTCTCAGACCGACGACTCACTAGGTCACCGCCTGCCTGACGGAAAAACCAAGATGGCTAAAAGCCTTAAAAACTGCATACTTAAATGACGCCTTTAAACATCGTGCCAATCACGAGACGGCTACATCATATCTTACACATACGTCTTGTGTTACCATAGCAACCAATCAACAAATTCCTCCATGCAAAGCGACCCACATAAAAAATAACTTTGCGAATCAAAACAGAAAGACTCACAAACATAATTACATTAACATATGTTTTCTGATTTTAAATCGACTTGCAATTAATATTATAAATTAGAGTAAGACTAAATAAAATATATCTGCCACAAAAAATAATAAATGAAACAAATAAATATTTCATTAACATACACGTTGCAAAAATAAACTGAGATAACTGTGATAGGAACAAGTAGCGGTTATTTGAGGCGTTACGTTGATATTGTCTTACTTGGCTATGTTTTTATGCAAAATATACTTTCTGGAGCATCCAAAAAGGAAATACGCTTAATTTGTTATTTTAAATAACACGTAAATTTTTTTAACATTTAAATATTTCAAAATATAATACAGTGTTATAAAATACATGCGTTTTCCTATCGCATACAACATTAATCGTATTATTATAACAGTTTTGGAAGCATGTGCACTACTTTTGAAAGAGTTCGGCATGTTAAACATTCTGATGCAGTGACCCATTACAAGTCACTCTCCTCACACCTTAAGGACAAAAACTACAGTGACTCACAAAAGTATTCATACACCCACATGTTCAGTCCTACAGAGTGTATACAAGGCAATGTAAAACCATACATAAGCCCTGCGTAGAGAGAAAGAGCTTAACAGTGTGCCCTGTTATACTAGTTAAAATCACATCGACATCAGAAGGACGAGCACTCAATGGGAAAGATGTAATTGTGATATTTAAAATAAGTGTTCCTGCAGCGGAGGTGTAACCTTGTTTGGTCTCGTAACGCCCGTGTTATCCTCCTTCAGCAATCGTACGTACAAAGACGTACATCAGTTGCCTGACTGTTGTGGTAGTGAGAGGTATATGCTGTTCACGGTAAAGTGCGCACTTCTGAAAGCCTTCTCATTTTGAATATTTGCCAATGAATATATTTTATTTTAACCTTAGATGTTAACTTCCGAGTCTGGTGGAATATACGCACTGTGTTTATTACTTGCATGGCAATATTTATTTGAAAAGGTGTTCAACGAACAGCCTATAGTGGTCAGAATGGGGTGAAGAAAAGTGAACTGTATGAGACGCAACGCGAACAAGTTTTCCCCTCCATATGTAAAGCAGGAGTTGTCGCGAAACGGCGAAAACCCTCTCAGCTGGTTTTGAATGTGTCAGTTATGTACTAGAGAAGAACAAAGAAACGAGGATAACAGCCTGAGGCCCAGAAGTGCTCACGTGCCGCGAACGACGCCACCTTGTTACTTCAGCATGTAAAGAACCACTCCGGAGTGCAGCATCTTTGACGGAGGATATCGCATCGACATCTACACACTCTGTAAGATATCTTACTGTACGAAATGTAAGTAATGTATAATGCCAATTTCCACGGCAGGGCACCCAGGAATAAACCGCATATTTCTGCAGTAAACCGACAAAAACGCATGCGATTTGCTGACGAATACCACGATAAGCCTAACGAATTTCGGGATACCGTGATTTGTTCCGATGGGGCAAAATTTTATATATTTGACTCCGACGACAAATAGTGGGTGTAGCAAAGGCCAAATACGGGATTGCAATCGCAACACATTATACCTACAATCAAGCATGGAGGCACTTTGATGGTTTGAAGATGCACAGAATGTTCTGGGATCGGGAATTGAACTTTTATGGAAGGTAATATGGACGCCACTAAGTATATTAGTGTGTTGCGACATAACCTACTAAGCAGTGTGCATAAACTGGGTCTTGCAGGGTTCTTTGTAATCCGACAATACAATGACCCTAAACACACAGCCAAGAAAACTGAGGAGTAGTTATTGCATTGTGCTCGACGACGGCTTCTGATCCTACAGCAGAGCCCAGGTGTCAGTCTCATTGAGCATTTGTGGGAGTATCTATGCAAAGAAGTACAAAAACACAGCCCTTCAGGCATGCAAGTTCTACAAAGACTACTTTTGGAAGAGTAGTTCAAAATCTCTCGAGCACGCGCCACAGAGTTGGTTTGGTCAATGCTACGCCGTTTCGAGGCAATCACCCGTGTTAAGGGTATGCACACAAAACCTTAAATAATTGATTTGCTACTGCGGTGTAGAAGAGTGTGTACTGTTTGTGACTGTATGAATACTCTTTTAAGGTGATGACAAACCTTTCGGTATTGTTTCAAGTAAAGTTTTGTTATTGTTATATATGTTTGTACGAAGAAACGTGGTTTGCAAATGGTGGTTTGCAAATGAATGTAAGCTTGTAGCTCAGTTGTCATTTATATTGAACTACTATAAGGTGTATGAATACTATTTCGGGCGACTATACGCTCATTCAACAATGTACAAGGGCGCTGTTTTCCTTTATTGTATACCAGTTTGCGCTGTATGCGAGTGAGTAATGAAGCATATAAAATCATATAACAGGGGCCGTGGTGGCTTAGCGGTTAGACCACTCGCCTCCCACCAAGGCGGACTGGATTCAATCCCCGGCCGGTTCGCTCCGGATTTTCACAAGTGAGAATCGTGCCGGACAATGCCGCTGGTCGGCGGGTTTTCTCTGGGATCTCCCGTTTCCCCCACCCTTGCATTCCAGCACTGCTCCATTCTCACCTCATTTCACCCTAATCGGCTCTTAAGACCTGGTTGTTTAGAGTCGCCCAAATCTATCAACTCAACTCAACAACTGAGAACCCCAGGCAAAGGTCAGAACACGAAGGTGTAGTGGTTCAACGCCAGAATCCCTCGCTCGCTCTCGCCGACGCAGCGGTCTTTGTGGAAGGGAGAGAATGACGGAGAGCTCTAATGTATGACTAGTTCTAACGAAATTACAAAAATCATGTACAAGCTCAGTTCCATACGTAATTAACAGTACGTTATTAACTTAGTATTTTTGTATTGGAACCATACCACTATAGCTACTTGTACCATACATCATTTTAGCGTTCTTATTTTAAGATAAAAAATAACAGTCAACGCAATACCCTAAAAGTCATTCCCTCGTCATATCCCATACTCAATATTACAACGATATTTAATAATTTATTCAACTAGTTTTATGAAAATGTTTATTTAAATTTCATAAATTACTTTAAACATACTGTAACTTTCGGCAAATATCCGTTTTATTAAGTACAGAAAAAAAATCGTTTTAAAACTCCATTTTCACCCGTGTCCCAAAAAAAAATTATTCCCTCGCATTTTATTGACAGTTGAATTGTACTTTTAAATTCCATCATACGTTCTCGTGCTCATGGATTTTTAATAGTGGGCAACACTATCAACGTAACACTATCATGATTATTGCCCTACGCGAAGAGTTGTATACGCGAAATAATTTTCGTTTAGTTATTTAAGTGTTCCATTTTCATCCACCATTCCATTACAATATATTTAAAGAAGGTAATTTTCATATGTTGTAATTTTTGTGTTGTCTTACATGTTTTAGGTGGTTAAAAATTTGCCTCCAACTACAAAGAAAAGTGAGGTCATTTGAGACAAAATTTCCGTTGGTTATGTTTGATTTCGTCATTGCCTCACCGTCATTCCCTCATTTAAATTTTAGATGAGGGAATGATAATTTATGAGGGAATGATGTATCATTCTTATACTATCTTAAATATAATAAATACATTGAAGCAATTATATGTTTGGTTCAGTATGACATACTTGCTTTCTATTTTTTAGTTTTTTGGCTTTGGGAATCATGTTATAAAAAAGAAGTTTAACAAAACAGAAGCTAAAATTAAAAAATATATATATATGACATACATCGCCGAGAAAGATAGAAAGCAGACCCTGAAGCTTAAAAAAACTCCGTGAGAATGAAAGGTTTAAGTATTTGAATAAGAAAGAAAAGGGACAAGTAAAACAGGTGTCTTTTAAAAAGATCTGCCGATAGAGCTGTGGCTGAGGGCAAATATATTGTAAACTTGAGTTCACTTAAGAATATTCTGCAGTTGAGATGTCCCTCTATAATGCTCTTTGAAGCTACTACCGATGATATTTTACGAATGGACAAGTTAAGAAAAGAGTCGAAAGCCATTGCTACATTCTGTGGAACTCAAACAATACGGCAGTTTGTATTCTTCAAAAGTAAATTAGAGTTTAGAAGACTTTCTTGCCTAAACTGCATTGATAAATGTAGTTATTTTTAATTGGGGCATTATTCACATCCTGGTAATCATTCTATTAAAACAAGACGCAATCATATGGCAGCGCAGTTGGTCTCAAATGTTCAAACAATAACTGAGTGTTATTGTCCTGCTCAAAATGTTCTCAAATCAAATTCAA
This sequence comes from Clitarchus hookeri, assembly GCA_002778355.1. Classification (NCBI taxonomy): domain Eukaryota; kingdom Metazoa; phylum Arthropoda; class Insecta; order Phasmatodea; family Phasmatidae; genus Clitarchus; species Clitarchus hookeri. The sequence goes on from NQII01011573.1 coordinate 27,966, forward strand.
ACGTTTATAGTACAGGTGATTATGTATTTGTAAAATAGGATACTAAAATTTACCCTGGCGAAGTAATTTCAGTTTTTTAAGATGGAGCAATGGTAAGGTGGGTAAGGTGTATGAAAAAAGGAACAAAAGCATGGAGATTGCCAGTAATGAAAGATAAAGGGCTATATTCTTGGGAGTCGATCATACAAAAAAAAACAAAACACCAAAGTAAATAAAAAAAAGGGTTTTTATTCTGTGGTATAAATGAACAATTTCTAATTAAATTTCGAGTCATTAGAATTAAAAATATTGAAAAAAAATTACAATTCTAGTTTAACAAGTGCCAATATTATTTTTTTTATCTCAAGATGATTTAATGTGTATGTTATAAGTTAGTTTGTCTTTACTAATTAAATTAATTTTTTTAATTTAAATGAATTTAGGTAAGATAAATCTCATTGTGAGTTAAAATACTAATAATTAGTCAACAGAAGTACTAGAGATCTCAGTAATTAAAAAAATATATATATATAAAAATGTTAACAAACAAAGGTTTGCCATTTATAAATAAATTTATATTTAGAAAAAATTTATGATTTANATATATATAAAAATGTTAACAAACAAAGGTTTGCCATTTATAAATAAATTTATATTTAGAAAAAATTTATGATTTACTTTTTCATTTAGCCATCAGGACTCCAATATAGAAATTATATAAAAAGCCATTCCCTCACTTGAACGATCATTCCCTCATTATCGATTTTTTTCATTACCACATCTTTTTGACTGAAACTAAGGAAAGTTGGGGACCACCTAGTGTCAGTTGAGATAAGGCACTTAAGTACTATATACTTTATAGACAAAATCGTCAATTCCTTCAACGTATATTATTTGTATCTAGCAAGGTCATTTTTCGCAATTTCGTGAGAATTAGCCTTATACAAACATGCGTTCCACACATTCTTCGGTGCATGCTGCCTGCCATTTTGCCTCGAGTCGTGAAGCAACAGACAAGATCCCTACCAGAGAAGGCGTCTACACACTACCATGGGAGTCGTCAGTTATAGATATAGGATGGGGGACAAACCTTCTCATTGAAAACCAATGCCTACCTTGCACACTATCCAATTNTCGTCAGTTATAGATATAGGATGGGGGACAAACCTTCTCATTGAAAACCAATGCCTACCTTGCACACTATCCAATTTACCTCACAGTTTAATGACATAGAACTTCCAGTGAATAAAACTAAAGTTTTACAATTGGTTTGAATGTTATAAAGTAAAAAATAGCATTGGATAAAACATTAAATTTCACAACAAATAAAATATAACAAGACATTTAAATATGATGAATATGTTCTACAGGCCATTTTTCGTAGTTTAGACGTGGAGAAAAAAAATGTTGCTTCAACTTTTATAATATCAGCTGATTCCGAGATGGCATTGTGAACGCATTACTTGAAAGGAATCACTACACTTTAATCGATTCGTGTTTTGCTAAAAGTATATCAATTTCGACTTGACCACTGGCAGTCGAGATAGCGCAACTACCTAAAGAAACTGCCGTGCAACACAAAGCCGAGATAGGCAAATTATTGGGTAAAAGGTGGCGCACGTCTTTGCTGACTTCGCTGACGACGCCCATTGCCACGCGTCTTATTCCACAGAATATGAAAATGAGTCTGCCCGTGGTCGCTTCCACTTTCCTGAATCCATGCCGAATTTCTACTTTGGGGCTGCCAACTACACGTGCCTCTCCGCCACGCGTTAACAAGACGCAGACAAGAGCGGAGGAAAACGCCGAGGAGAAACCAGCTCGACACATAATCAAAAACAAATACTTTTAAACATATGAACAGAGTTTTGTTTCCAACATTGCACTCCTACAAACCTAAATATGGCGGCAATAAACATTCTCTTTAGGAATAATGTAAAAAAAAACCACAGTTTAAATATTTTATAGCTTATTATTTATTCGGGAAATAATAAAAAAATATCATACGTACGGTGTTGTCAAAAGTTTTATTGGGAAAATATGAAGATGCCATGGATATGCTATACGAGCAATGCTGCTATACAAGCTCTGCCCGTATTTGAAGCTATATGCGCGGAGCGACACAAGGTACGTACGTCATCTCTGCACGCTCAACAACCATCTTGAGGAATCACAAGCAACTGCCGCAAGAAAACAATACGCGTATTTCCAAAAGTCGTATTCAGGAACAAGACTTTCACAACACTGAAAAATATAAATTTTCATCTAAAGTTGAACTTTGGGGAAGGAAATTTTACAGTCGTCTCTGTGCCAAAGTCACACGTTGACTAAAGTCGAGATTTATGAAAATTGCTACTAGGTTGACTGAGCAAAGGCTCTACAATTCTAACAAAACACACTAATGTCGTGATACTTGATACCTTAATTTATAAATAGCTTTTGATCACTACTGTATGGTTTGTGTACAAAATCGAATTATTGTAAAGTGGCAATAACGTACCATTGTTAATCGTATGAAATGTAGTGTTGTAGATTATAATGTAGATACTTGCATCGCTGGAAATTGAGTTGAATAAGAAGTTGCTGCCAAATAGTGCCTTTGAAAATAGGTGCTTCTTAAACTAGTAAAAAAAAAACAGAAAAAAAAAACTGTGTGGGTACGAGACAAAAAAATTAAAGAATGATGGCTGTAAGAGCACAACTGAATAGTTCAGTAGCAACGAAAAAGTATACAGTAGAATTGGCAAATAGCTTTAAAAATGCTGGAGTTTTTAAATCAGCAACTAAATAAAATGAGAAGATGGTATGCTTCTCCGGTTTTCACAATGCATCGAAACCGGGTTTTAAATAGGTCATCGCCACAAAATTCCACGGGTTAATGTGCACCCATAATAGAACGCCGAGGAACAGGGTCTACTAATTCTAATACTTACTGAATTTCTTCCACTGCTACGACAAATTCAGTTACCTCCCCATTCCTGCAGGATTCGGTAAGCAAAATCAACTTTGGGCGAAACATTCTTGCTTTTGGCGACTGTGAAAAAAAAATCTCGCCAAACTTTTGCTATTTTAAAGATTCGCGGCTGTGAAACAGAAAATTATACTTTTCTTGTGTCAAAGTCGGCAGTCGAACAAATTGTTGTATTTTTATATTTTATACTTGGAAGTACTAAGGTTAATTTTATATATTCTGTGACTAGGAATGGTTTATGATGACTGAACTGAAGTTACATAAAAAACTTGATTTAATTTAATTATGCCAAATAACGGTTACAATTTAGGATGTTGGCGAGGGAGGTCCAAATCATCTTAAGTCACTCAAATGCAATGTATGACGAACCAGTGTGTATCGTTACCATGGGCTGGATGTAATGACGGGAAGTTTATACAGGCTGTTCGTAAACTGGCCGGGAATATTAAGGGAGGTGATTCCATGCGGAAAATGAGGTAGATATGTACAAACAGCGTATAGCCTATAGAGCAGTTTCTAAGGCAGATATCCAGCCTTGAAAATAGAGTTTGGAAATGGAATTTTCTTAAAAAAAAAAAAAAAANGTCCGGGCAGGAGGTCGGAAGCAGTGCCAAGTGGCAGTTGTCCAGGCAGGAGGTCGGAAGCAGTGCCAAGTGGCAGTTGTCCGGGCAGGAGGTCGGAAGCAGTGCCAAGTGGCAGTTGTCCAGGCAGGAGGTCGGAAGCAGTGCCAAGTGGCAGTTGTCCGGGCAGGAGGTCGGAAGCAGTGCCAAGTGGCAGTTGTCCAGGCAGGAGGTCGGAAGCAGTGCCAAGTGGCAGTTGTCCGGGCAGGAGGTCGGAAGCAGTGCCAAGTGGCAGTTGTCCAGGCAGGAGGTCGGAAGCAGTGCCAAGTGGCAGTTGTCCGGGCAGGAGGTCGGAAGCAGTGCCAAGTGGCAGTTGTCCAGGCAGGAGGTCGGAAGCAGTGCCAAGTGGCAGTTGTCCGGGCAGGAGGTCGGAAGCAGTGCCAAGTGGCAGTTGTCCAGGCAGGAGGTCGGAAGCAGTGCCAAGTGGCAGTTGTCCGGGCAGGAGGTCGGAAGCAGTGCCAAGTGGCAGTTGTCCAGGCAGGAGGTCGGAAGCAGTGCCAAGTGGCAGTTGTCCGGGCAGGAGGTCGGAAGCAGTGCCAAGTGGCAGTTGTCCAGGCAGGAGGTCGGAAGCAGTGCCAAGTGGCAGTTGTCCGGGCAGGAGGTCGGAAGCAGTGCCAAGTGGCAGTTGTCCAGGCAGGAGGTCGGAAGCAGTGCCAAGTGGCAGTTGTCCGGGCAGGAGGTCGGAAGCAGTGCCAAGTGGCAGTTGTCCAGGCAGGAGGTCGGAAGCAGTGCCAAGTGGCAGTTGTCCGGGCAGGAGGTCGGAAGCAGTGCCAAGTGGCAGTTGTCCAGGCAGGAGGTCGGAAGCAGTGCCAAGTGGCAGTTGTCCGGGCAGGAGGTCGGAAGCAGTGCCAAGTGGCAGTTGTCCAGGCAGGAGGTCGGAAGCAGTGCCAAGTGGCAGTTGTCCGGGCAGGAGGTCGGAAGCAGTGCCAAGTGGCAGTTGTCCAGGCAGGAGGTCGGAAGCAGTGCCAAGTGGCAGTTGTCCGGGCAGGAGGTCGGAAGCAGTGCCAAGTGGCAGTTGTCCAGGCAGGAGGTCGGAAGCAGTGCCAAGTGGCAGTTGTCCGGGCAGGAGGTCGGAAGCAGTGCCAAGTGGCAGTTGTCCAGGCAGGAGGTCGGAAGCAGTGCCAAGTGGCAGTTGTCCGGGCAGGAGGTCGGAAGCAGTGCCAAGTGGCAGTTGTCCAGGCAGGAGGTCGGAAGCAGTGCCAAGTGGCAGTTGTCCGGGCAGGAGGTCGGAAGCAGTGCCAAGTGGCAGTTGTCCAGGCAGGAGGTCGGAAGCAGTGCCAAGTGGCAGTTGTCCGGGCAGGAGGTCGGAAGCAGTGCCAAGTGGCAGTTGTCCAGGCAGGAGGTCGGAAGCAGTGCCAAGTGGCAGTTGTCCGGGCAGGAGGTCGGAAGCAGTGCCAAGTGGCAGTTGTCCAGGCAGGAGGTCGGAAGCAGTGCCAAGTGGCAGTTGTCCGGGCAGGAGGTCGGAAGCAGTGCCAAGTGGCAGTTGTCCAGGCAGGAGGTCGGAAGCAGTGCCAAGTGGCAGTTGTCCGGGCAGGAGGTCGGAAGCAGTGCCAAGTGGCAGTTGTCCAGGCAGGAGGTCGGAAGCAGTGCCAAGTGGCAGTTGTCCGGGCAGGAGGTCGGAAGCAGTGCCAAGTGGCAGTTGTCCAGGCAGGAGGTCGGAAGCAGTGCCAAGTGGCAGTTGTCCGGGCAGGAGGTCGGAAGCAGTGCCAAGTGGCAGTTGTCCAGGCAGGAGGTCGGAAGCAGTGCCAAGTGGCAGTTGTCCGGGCAGGAGGTCGGAAGCAGTGCCAAGTGGCAGTTGTCCAGGCAGGAGGTCGGAAGCAGTGCCAAGTGGCAGTTGTCCGGGCAGGAGGTCGGAAGCAGTGCCAAGTGGCAGTTGTCCAGGCAGGAGGTCGGAAGCAGTGCCAAGTGGCAGTTGTCCGGGCAGGAGGTCGGAAGCAGTGCCAAGTGGCAGTTGTCCAGGCAGGAGGTCGGAAGCAGTGCCAAGTGGCAGTTGTCCGGGCAGGAGGTCGGAAGCAGTGCCAAGTGGCAGTTGTCCAGGCAGGAGGTCGGAAGCAGTGCCAAGTGGCAGTTGTCCGGGCAGGAGGTCGGAAGCAGTGCCAAGTGGCAGTTGTCCAGGCAGGAGGTCGGAAGCAGTGCCAAGTGGCAGTTGTCCGGGCAGGAGGTCGGAAGCAGTGCCAAGTGGCAGTTGTCCAGGCAGGAGGTCGGAAGCAGTGCCAAGTGGCAGTTGTCCGGGCAGGAGGTCGGAAGCAGTGCCAAGTGGCAGTTGTCCAGGCAGGAGGTCGGAAGCAGTGCCAAGTGGCAGTTGTCCGGGCAGGAGGTCGGAAGCAGTGCCAAGTGGCAGTTGTCCAGGCAGGAGGTCGGAAGCAGTGCCAAGTGGCAGTTGTCCGGGCAGATGCGAGGGCAAGTGAACGGAGGCTTCGTCATTTCCGCTGTGCGATCGAGCATTGACACTGTTAGATGTTCCAAATAACATCTCGACGACCGCTCTGGCCAAGGTTGCTGAGAAAAGGTTTTCGAACTAAGAGTATTCGGGCTCGAATTCCTTGTAAGGTTGTGTAAAGTTTTTAAATGGAAGGTCCGGTTAGTTTTGTAGGTATGCAACCCTCTTATCAGTCATCCGGCAAAGTTAGATATTTATATTTCACCCTCTAATATTACCATCCGTAGCTCATTAGGTACATGTGGGTCCTGTAAGACTAAGTATCAACAAAGANTAAAGAGGATAAATTAAGCCTGCTGTACCTATTATGTTATCGTTATTTCGTAAGACGTAGGATACTAAATATTTTAAAATAATGTCGCTGACGCTTAGCCTATCGAGTTGAGGTTTGTTGAATTCTAATACTGTGTTTAACAAAGGATAACACTATTGTTCCCTTTCAACAACATAGAGCGCTGGCTCGAACGCAGCCTCGTCAACGGAAGCACGTAGGTACATAACACAGAAACTTAAGAAGAACAGAAAAAAATATATGTAANAACATACGGTTGTGTTACTTTAGTACATCTCCCACTAAAGTTCCAGTTAAATCCACTTAAGAACTGTCGGCCCAATACCGGTTGCTTACGATGTGTTTACTTCCGCGTGTATAAAGTGTTGTCTGCATGCCACGCATTGTATCGTCGCAGCTTAAAGTGTCATGTGCGTTTCAAAAGGAATCTGTGGGTCCCGGGCACTTCCAACAAGATGGCATTTTTTGTTAAGAACAACGTAGTATGTTTTACAAACCAAAATAACAATAAAGCTATGATAATTAAAGCTACAGTTATTGTTGCAGCGTGTTTCGGATTCTTCGCCTGGCCTGGATACCGACGCGCCACTGCACATTGCTTGGCTTGTCCGCGCTGACTCATTCACAACGAAATGCGTCACTGCAGAATGTATGAAGCAAGGGCCATGCTTGGCTATCCTAGACCAGGGGTACTCAAACTGCGGCCCGCGCTGTTTTCGCCGGCTTCAGTAGATACAAGTTACCAAATTCTTATTTTTAGGGTGTCTGTTATAAAAATAAAAAAGCAACACATAATACGAATTTATTAAAAGTTAAAGTCACTGATGAAACAAGACGATATTTTTCATTATTTTATTGTAATCCGGTTTCCTTGTGTTGCATGCAATTCTCACAATATCGTCGAGGTGTTTATCAGTCAGGCGACTTCTGTACATATTTTTCATTTACTACCTCCGCCCGCCATCACGGTATCGAACGAATAAACAAACGACTTACTAGACGATACACGACACTCTGAATTTAAAATTTCATTGAGTCACCTACCTAATTTTGGTTCACAAATATTATTATGTCAAGTGTGGTAAGTGCGGCCCAAGGGCTTAGTTTTTCTTGATATGCCCCCCTAGAAAAAGGTCTGAGTACCACTGTCCTATATAGAGGCAAGTGATGGCTTGCAGCGCCAAGTGACAGTTGTCCGGGCAGGAGGTCGGAAGCAGTGCCAAGTGGCAGTTGTCCGGGCAGGAGGTCGGAAGCAGTGCCAAGTGGCAGTTGTCCAGGCAGGAGGTCGGAAGCAGNAGAGCATCCACTTTGGTTGTAATCCGTTTAATATTTTGAATTATAGGGTTTACTAACCTGAAAATATTTACTGGACCATCTCTTTGAAAATAAGTGTTTAAGCCAATTAAAATTATGTATGATTACATGGCCTACTGTAGCACTACTTGTGTGAAGAATTGGGCAGAAATCAGCTCATTGGTTCGCAAGATTAGGCATAAAATGTTTTTGTTATTTAGTGTTGCTTACAAAAATTGCCTAAAACAAACGGGTTCTGTATTGGATTCTTCTAATTGATACTGTCAGCATACAAGATTTGGTTGCAATTGATTAAATTGTTTAATAGCTATGGAAAACGTATCTCAATTAGACCTATTTTTATGCCCACAGTTTTGAAAGCCTTGAATCATGTAAGTTTACATGGCCTTTTGTAGCGCCACTGGTTCGCAATATTTCGTTGAAATTACTGGTTTAGTTCCGGAAATATGGCAAAATGTTCCATTTTATGACCGGGCACTATTTTAGAAAAAAAGCTGGCAAAGGAGAATCTCTGAACGCATAATTGATGCTTAGCGTAAAGAATCTGGTTGAATTGTATTTAATTGTTTAATATATATAGAATACCATTCAAAATTATTTATATTAACGCCGTTTTAAAAAAAAAGCATTCCGCACCCAAAACATGTAATTTACATACCCTTATGTAGCAATACTTGTGTGTAAAATTTGGATGGAATTGGTTGATTGGTTCTCGAGATATGGCATAAAACCTAAATTTTTTCCTGTGACGATTTTCATAAACAGAGGACATTCTATTATTACAATAGTGGTAGTAAATAAGTTAAGTTACAATCGGTTACATAGTTTCGTAGATACAACACGCTTAGC
>NQII01011574.1:11684-22554 GCA_002778355.1 Clitarchus hookeri
ATCGCAAGTAGTTTCTACTATTTTTTTTTGTAATGCATAACTCCCTTAACAATTACTTTGGGGTAAAAGTTAAACATATATTTTTGTATTATTTTTTGTAAGGAATAATTTGCCACGGTGTGTCGATACCGTTAAAAACCAGTATAAATTTTACTATTTCCAGGACTGTTTATTTATAGCACTATAATCGTATGCGGATGAGTAATCTAAAACATTTAGTCAGAACAGAATGACACATTAACTTAACATATTCATCCATAAAGCTAATTTCCTCTACCCGAAGATCAAAGCTCACAAGCTGAGATAGCAACCAAAATTCTGAATAAGCTTATATTTATGAAATAAAAATTGCAAGTTGCCTTCTATAAGAAAAAGCTTGAAAACTTTTATTTGCATCTTTCTCCATATTCCAGTTTTATGCTTCAGCGGTTCTCCAATGCCAAGACTATTTAATACCAAGTCATTAGCATGTTTAATGTAAAACGGAACTTCAAGCATCGCTTACAAGGAGCAGCTCTAGAGATTTTGACTTTTAAGTACCAGGGACTTAAATTTTCTCTTTTACGGCGTCGCTTACCTTAGAACTTCTAATAACTAACGAGCATAAAAACAGCATAAATAAAAATCTGATTCCATAGACAGGCCGGAAAAAAATTTTAAGCTAGCTATTATTTCACACTTTCACNACAGCATAAATAAAAATCTGATTCCATAGACAGGCCGGAAAAAAATTTTAAGCTAGCTATTATTTCACACTTTCACACGAACTTAAAATAGAAAATACGAAGTAACATGAATTAAAATAAGTGTTTTAAGAAGCACTTCAATGGTACATAGCGCTATTTATAGATCGTAATATTCGATATTAGAATTATAAAAGGGGGCTGATTAACAACCGAAACATTTGTCTATAGTTTGATCGTTTAGTCCCTTCTTTNGATATTAGAATTATAAAAGGGGGCTGATTAACAACCGAAACATTTGTCTATAGTTTGATCGTTTAGTCCCTTCTTGCTAATCATTCCGTAGCTTTCTGCTGCATATTAAAATTTTATATAGTTGCGTACCTAATGGTTTTAATTAATGCATTTATCAAATCACTTCGAAACGGGTTTGAACTCAAATGCCCCACTTTTCTCCTCCAATTGTTTTTATTATGATTGTAAGATAACAGGAAACCAATGTTTGTAACCAATAGTAATTTGAAAATACGGTTCTGATAAGACGATAATATATAGTTATATTTCAATTCTCTGAAAAAATGTATTGCAGGTATTTTAGGCAGTTTTACGTTGAAGTACATGCCATTATAGATTTTACAGGGGAGAATTTTTAAAGTCAATTTTATAACATTTATATACAGAGCCTTAAAAGTTCTTGACTTTATCGCCAAGAACCTGAATCTGTTTCTCATGACAGTCTTAAATATTCCATAGTGAGAAAATAGTCGCAAAAAGCTTAAATCTTCGTCACATGCTCACTATAAACACACAAATCAAACACGTTTCAATAAAATAGCAAGGGGTGAAGACATAACTGTTCATAATAAACCTGCGTTGATAATTTTTTGATTGCTCTTTCTACCACTTAATAGATGAATAGCTGGTATTTGTTAATGCAAAAGCTCATACAAAAAAGTTATTTTTTTTAATATGGCACTCTTGGACCTAAAGTAAAGTAGTTTACAGTCCCGGATTTTGTTTNATACAAAAAAGTTATTTTTTTTAATATGGCACTCTTGGACCTAAAGTAAAGTAGTTTACAGTCCCGGATTTTGTTTCTCAAGACAAATGCCAGCTTTGGCTCATGGATTGTTCAAATAACAACTGACAAGAAGCTTTAGAAATGCAGTGAACAGAATAATGAAACCTCATGCTCATAGATAAAATAGAGAAGATGTTTTCAAGCTGATCAAGTAAAATGAGACAACTTTAAGTAATGTTGGAACATTTAACTATTATAGACTCAATACTTAAAATAAGAATACCAACAATATCTAAATATTTTATGTTTTTTAATGTAAAGATAACATCCGAGTTTNATGTAATTCTGAGTTCCGTTATTTCGCTATATAAAGGCTTATGCACGACAGCTTGTTTTTCTGGTCAATGTATTTATATAGCCGAAACAGTTTTGTTACAATTTCAGTCAGGCATATTCGCAAGGGCAATTATTAAAATCAACAGCAGTTTGGGGCAGCTACCGCTGAGGCAAATTTTCGTACCCCTCATTTTATTAAGCAAGTATGCCTGTAAAATATACAAGTCAGGAAGGTTAGGTAGTGAGAGTTATTATTGTATTTAATCACCCTTCAATAAACATTTAGAAGTGTAATTCGTGAATATTTTATTACTAATCGAAACTCTCAGAAAGTATGGAAATTGAATACGGAGCTTCACATTTAGCGGACAACCGTAATTTACGTAACTATTTGCTTGTATTATTTCGCTTCATATAGTATAATACTGTAACAAAACACGTTGTTTACCATTAATAAGGCTTTAACTAACATAAATACGCGTATGGACGCACATTACTGACTCCAAAATACAGCTCCTGGCAAAAAAAAATCATAATTAGAATATCAATATTTTATATTATAGCCGATAAATTTAAGTTCAATTTTTTAAAAGGTTCAGACTTTTCTGGTATTTTTTAAACGTCTCTCGACATTATTTTTTAATATCGTGAACTCTAAACGTATTAAAATTTACTCCTTTAAAACATTTTCGCGTGAGCTGTGATTTTCACTTTATTCTGCTACAAAGAGTTTTATTTTTAATATTTGTATAGTTCCATTCGCGGTTACTTCCAGCTTTTCTGAAGCCCCGCTACTGTTCTACCTCCAGGATATCGTTCCGCCTCATGCAAACAAATCTTATTCGAGTCTAGAATATTACACCAAAGGGACAATCCACCGCGTTCATGCGCACTCAGTGTAATTATATTTTGCATAAGAACTATTTATTACTGGGCAATCCAAACACACGTATTTTCTATCTGTCTTTATCCATGTTGTTTATAAATGAAATATTATAATTAATAAAAAAATTGTAATTAAAAGATTAAGTTATCCAAAAACAAGGCAATTTAAGTGTTACGTGTATAAAACACTTGCGATACATGACATATTTAGGAAGCAACAAAACGCGCCATACAAGGGATGTTTTTTCAAAGTTTTGATTCTAAAAGTGTAAATATGCCACGAATAGACTACAGTCTATCCGCGATATATTCACACTTCTTGGAAAGAGCAATACCCTTTGAAAAGTTAGCCAGAGTGCTAAATGTCCAGTTGTTTCCTGTATCAAAAGAGATTTAAACTATCTTATTTTTGGTTAAATAAAACTTTAACTTATATCTTATCTATAAGTCGAAATGAAATAAGATGGCCTCATGTGTTAGTCGTGATGGAAATTGAAATAGGGCTATCACAAAATCAATTTGCGTATCTGATGTGACAATTGCTGTTCCCAGATTTTAAAAATCTCATTAATTATTCTGTTCGTAATTTCTACGGGACCGATTTAAAGAGGACTTGCCGCATGTCTTGTGATGGTTGAACACAGTTCCCGAGCTTCACATAGAGATTTTGCTTTCATTGAGAAAGTTCGGTGGATGAAGATATCAAATTTCAGAGAACTTTGCATCAAAGACAACCAGTGTTATCCGATGAATCAGTCAGTGACGTGGAACACTTATCAATCTGCAATGTTCTGGACTATAACCGCAGTGTCCCTGACATATAAACTCTCGAGTTTGAGTGTTTTCCTTCGATAATAATAGACTAACTCATGCTAGGAAAAAGGTTATTTTCCCCACGANAACTCTCGAGTTTGAGTGTTTTCCTTCGATAATAATAGACTAACTCATGCTAGGAAAAAGGTTATTTTCCCCACGATGAGTTGGGTACCTTGAACACAACTGTAAATTATATGTTGATCTTGTAATTCAGTTAGTGTATCGACTTTGTACTTATGTTAAATAACAATCTAAATATGAAAATGTCAGCGTAACAACCGCATATCAACAATGTNGTATCGACTTTGTACTTATGTTAAATAACAATCTAAATATGAAAATGTCAGCGTAACAACCGCATATCAACAATGTACGAATCTGCATTATCACGAATATTAAAGGAACAGAACGTTCTTTTTATTCTGCGTAGGGACTCCTCCCACCGCGGCAAACCAGGTTCGATTCCCTCAATTTTCTCGACATTTCTGTTTTTCGGTAAGTTTACTCGAGGTATTCCTGTTTCGGCAACTGTGTAATCCATCACGCTCAATTCCCACCTCACTTCGCAACCGTCGACATTTTAACGATATTGTTACTTCCTTAAATATTGTAAAAGGGTAAGTTCACCTCTTCATTTAAATAAATTCTAAAATTGCTATCATTATTTGAGTCACAACAAAAAAAGTCCTAATTTTAGGGTCACTAGGTGACTTCCAGGCCGATATAAACCTATTTTGTAAGGGAATTTTCTGAAGCTAGTCTTTATAATTAACCCATTGCCCACAACTATCTGTTGCTTACATATTTTTCATTAATATATTTAAGTTGTCTATTTGACAATCCCAGTCGGATATTGCTAGTTTTGTATCAGCTGTTGATACCCTTATACAAGATACCCTTTTTATGAGCAAACAGAACTTGCGTAATTATTTTGAGTGGGGTTAGCTATCCTTCGAATTTTTGTACGTCTGCAACACTTGTCAAGTTATTAAAGTTATAATTATTGTTAAAAAAAATTTTATTGGTTAGTTTTAGTGTTACGTTTCTTCTGGAGAAGTTGCCCACTCGTAGAAATAAACATGTTTCCACAATATTTATGTTGTAGTGTGTAGAATACCATTTGCCAATTATCCTGAAATTATTGCTTTTCTTTACAAACACAACAATTTTGCAAGTAAGACTATCATGTCGATAATTTGTAGATGCATTAATTTCATTCACGTTAGCTAACCAATGCGCAACTACGCTGTTCGACGTAGTAAATTACCGGTGGTGTCAGCAAACAACGCGCGGGCAATAAGCACATTCAGTCTGTACAAATGCCGGACGTCACAAATTAAGTGCCACGGCACTACTGAATGGTTGCAACGACTGATCTTAGATGGCACTAGATGTATCTCCTTTGTACCAGGTGTTTGAAATCAATGTATACTCTCTTTTATCGGGAATGGCAGAGAAACTATTAAAGAGGATCTGGTAATACTGCGGTGTTCGACACTAGGACAACATTGTGCACGTAAGCGCGTGCCATGAGCGGCAGTAGAACTATTGTAGGGGAAACGGCGGAGGCGGCGAGGTTTTCTTTTGAGCAGTGCAAGTGGTTTCTAGAGAGTTATTGAAAATGTAAAGACATATCTGACTTTCAGAGACTGTGGAGGACAGAATTCAATACCGTCACGTGTGAAAATGACACGATTACGTGACAAGTTCGAAAGGAATGGGACTGTGTGTGATGTGAAGAAAGGACGGTGCGGCATGAAGATAATGTAAAGAGACTAAGGAAGTGTGGGGGCTGTGTTGCCACACATTAACACGTACCCCCCTCTCCCCCCGGAAGTTAAAAGTCCGTACGGCAAGCTGCGCGTGAGTCAGGTGTCGGTAAATTAAGCAAGAAAATTAGAGGACCACACGTTCATACGTTACTCCGTACTACGAGTAAAAACGACTTAGGTTGTACGTGGGTAGAATTCTGTTGAGTGGGTTGGGAACATGTGCAACGACAGCGAACATTTTTATGATGTGATTGGTTTATTTGATGAGGTATCCTTTGAATTGCATGGAACTGTCAGCCGCCACAACTGTGTGTACTAGGCCGATGGAAATACCCACACTGTGGTAGTGCAAGTAGTTAGTTCATCTTTCTGGGTTGAGAGCGTGCTGCGGTATCTCCGTCTTCTTCGACAGAACGGTGACACGTGAAAACATTGCACAAAGTGTTCACCAATTCTTCCCAAATCACGATTTCTTTTTTCCAGCAGGACGGTGCACCGCCACATACTATAGAGAGTGCGATCCCTTCTGGGTGCAACATTTGTTGGCGGGTGGGTCGTCCAACGAGGAAGTGTTGAGTATCCGCCCAGATCTCCCGCTGCAGAGCAATTAGAAGATTTTTATTTATGGAGAACTCTGAAGAACACTGTGTATTCCACAAAGCCACGGACACTGGATGTCATAAGAGACGTGATTGTGACCGCTTGTGAATTTCCTCGCATAGAAACTGTATCTACTGTTCTTTTTTTCTCAATGTTTCGCTGCTGATAGCGGACATTTTGAACATTTGTAACTCTTATTATTAACATTTGCCCGCACACAATGCTGTCCTAATGGCGTGAAATATAAGCAGTTGCATCTGAAATTATTTAATAGCTTCTCTGTTTATTACGTTTAGAGAGTGGAAACTTTACTTTGGGACAATCAGTATCAAAGAGATACACCTAGCGCAATCTATGAGCAATCGTTACAACTATTAAGTTGTGCCGTGGCACACTACTCTGTAAGGAGGCCATCCCTTGGCTCATGTAGTATTTAGGTTCCCTTAAAAGGTCACTGTTTGTTTGTTGTAAATCAGAAAAGTGTTTTTAGAAATGTTGGAAGATAATGTGATAAAATAAATTTGCCTGGTGAGTTTGACAGATAAATTATTTTCATGTTTAGTTGCATACGTAAAAATATATTTACAAAATGCATTTTCTTCTACATAGAGTTGTTATTATTTCTGGCATTTATATAGTCGAGAATATGGTATAAGAGTATAGGAAAACACAAAATAAAAGTATTTTTTTTACTCATAAGTACATGGTTATACCAACAGATACGTTTAAATTCTTGAAAGGAGAAACTTACGTCGTTATTTACTGTCCGTGATATAAAACGAACGTTCACATAAAGTTTAATTTCAGGGTAAAATATTTAGAAAAGTCTTACGTAACGAACAAAAGTAAGTATTAACATTTGAGATTTCTAATGCATATAAATTATACAAAGACCAACCTCTTTATTAAACGTTTAATGTGGTTTCGCGCGTGGCGCAAGACGTACCTACTCGCAGGTTTGTGACATATTCATAATAATTTTACCTTCAAAATCTTTTTAAAAAATGACAATAATTTATAAAGTACTTAATAACAGTTGTATGTAATCTGCTCTGCCGTGAATTATACGAATTTATTATTCAAAATAAAAAAATACCAGTTCAGAATTCTTAATGTTTCCACAAATTTTATGTAATATTTTATTTTTTCCTCCAAGAAAAACGTGCGACCAATAATATTTACCTAAAAATAATGTTTTAAAAACTATTTAAATTCTGTAAACGTAATTATATGAAAGCCTTTAACATTCTTGGGGCTGTTTCATGTTTTGTAACTAAAATATTATCTTTATAAAAAAATAGTCATTATGAAGTCTACTATAGATTTGCTGTTCCACGGGAAAAATAAATTTATTTGAATTTTGTGGACGCTTCTTTTTTCCTTTGAGAAATAAAAGTTAGTGAATAAATTTGAGATTTCAGGCAAAATCAGTCATAGAAAGAGAAACGTTAACAACGCATTCCTTTAAAAGGTGGCTGAAATTCTTGGCGGAGGTTTTTTCAATGCGTATTGATTTGAATGTTCCAATTTAATATACTTTCAAAGAATAGTAACCAGAAAAGAAATTATGTTTTCTTTTAGTTAGTTTCAAAGTAAATTCCCGTCACTTGAAAATTTCTTATTTTCTCGAGCAAAATGTTATTACACTGTAGTAATATAAATATGGGTTGGAAGGAAATCCAAAAGAGACCATTAATATAATGTATAAAAACTTTATTTAATATTGAATTAATATTTTACTACAAATATGTGTGCCTTAGGTCACAGTTATTTAATAAAAATAATTATCTATTTAAAATACTTAGAAATTAAAAAACTGACTCTGGAACATTCCAGTCCTAAATCTGCTGTTGGATCTAAATCATATTTTTGCAGTAACTCTAAGCCACTTCGGTGAGTTATTTAAAGTCGTATGAATGTCATAGCAATGTCGTGAAAATTACGTTGGGTGGTAAAGTGAAGAGGGAATGTAGCAGTGACGGAATGCAAATTTAGGGGAAATGTAGTAACCTGGGTAAATTGCCTAACAACGTCCGCCACATTTCACACATGCGAAATTTGGTGAGTGACCGTACCGTGAATCGAGCCCGGTTCGCCTCGGCGGGAGGCGCAGGTTTAGACCTCAACACCACCGCTGTTCGGGTCGTTCTGTTGTGAGGTGTGATCGGCTGGGAGACCTCTGAAATTCTTCAAAATGTCCAAGGACAAATAACGCAGACGCACGCATATTTGAAGACTAACCTATCACGCAGTAACTACGCAATATCAGTTTCTCCTAACAACGGAATTTTGTCTACAGCTGGTGTAAAGAGGCAAATAATCTGATGTCAGGCTGCTTGACTGCTGAGTTATTAACTTAGGCTGCAAACAGATAATGATTTAGAAGCGTGTAACAAACAGCTGGGCAGTTTATTAACAAAGAGTACCTTGAGAAAAATCCCATTTTTATATATGCAGGTCTGGGACTCACCTAGTGACCCTAAAATTATGATTTATGTTTAGTCAAATAATGATTCAAATAACGATAACCATTTCAGATTTCTCTTGAAAGTACAGACGAACGCTCTTGAGGATTTCCCTCTTTACAATTCATGATCGCAATTTCAAACCAAAGCTTAGCGGACAGCTCAAAATGTCGCCTTAAGTTTTCGGAGAAAGGTACTTTTCGTCATCCGATTTTTATTGCAGTCTGATGGAATACATAACTTGTTTTTTTCTAACAAAAACAACCATGATAGTAGCGACAAAAATAATACACTTTAAAATTCATAAAATCTAGTAGTTATTATAAATGGAAGTTGCCAAAAAAATTGTGCAAGTACATTATTCAACTTATTAATCAAATTTACTGTTTTCCATGTGGTTTTGAAGACGTGTTCGAGTTTATGCATCGAAGTATTCCGTGTAGTATTAATCAAGTGCATGAACCTACTGTAAATGTTTCGAATTTTATCAAGCAATTCTTACGAGTAGCTACCAGAAAAATTTTATTGGTCCCAATTAATTTCTTATGATGACAAAGTACAGGAAATATCATTAACATTGTTACAGGGGTACCGTGAACTCAAATGATTACAAGAACCACAACAACAGTATACAAATCTTTCCCAAGGAATGAATTCGGCTTTTGCACATGGTAGCATCCCGTTCACTCAGTCTTGGAACATAAATAGATTCAAGTACTCCTTCAACAACTCATTTTGCCGTATGTTTGAACAAGCTGCTTATAAAGAAGATGGGCTACTAGGAATCATGGGAGATGGCCACGCAAGTAACACACCGGCATCCCACGACGGTGAAATTGGCTCGATACCTGGTGGATCCTAACCCAAAATGTGGGAAACGGTAATAGACAGATATTCTCCGGGTGCTCCCGTGTCTCCCGACATGTAATTCCCATGCCATTCTATGACTTCAGGTGGCAACAATGGCCTACTAATCCCAAATGAATATTGCTATCAGTTATGTCTCTGTAACGACTCTTGTAAGTTGCAACCCACGAAAGGGCAGTTTATTAATTTTTTTTTTTAAGACCTTGAAGTGCAAAAACTCCATATTTTTATGAGCAATCCTAAACGCACTTTGGTAATATTATCTAACAAGATATATGATGTATCAAATCTTTAAATAAAATATTTTTCATGCCTTTTTACAAGTTTTTGAAACGTGTCATTTTTCCTTCCACTGTTTCNTCTTTAAATAAAATATTTTTCATGCCTTTTTACAAGTTTTTGAAACGTGTCATTTTTCCTTCCACTGTTTCATTAAACATGTGGTATTATTAAATGATAAGTTTTGGCGTTTGAATAAACAAAAATAATTTTTCATTTTACAAAATAAAAAATTACATTTTTTGTTATGCTGCTAACGAATTATATATACACTAGCGAACCGGCCCAGCTTCGCCCGAATACAATTGAGTTTNATTTTTTGTTATGCTGCTAACGAATTATATATACACTAGCGAACCGGCCCAGCTTCGCCCGAATACAATTGAGTTTTACAGTGAATCACTAATAAATAAATTGGGAAAAGACAATTCATTTATGTGAAAACAGAATTAAAAAATTATACTATGTTGGCCTAANCACTAATAAATAAATTGGGAAAAGACAATTCATTTATGTGAAAACAGAATTAAAAAATTATACTATGTTGGCCTAAGCTTTTAACTGATTATGGCAACCCAAAATGAAGGAAATATTTTTTACCCGATAGACAAGAAGAAGGGTATTATTTTTGGAGTATATCTGTTCAATTTCGCTTTCTAGCGTCGATGTTTGGAAATAAAAACGTGAATTTCATCAAGTTGTAGCTTTAGAAATAAGTGTACCTAGGTACTTCTTTTTGCACTTGGCTGAGGGATCTTAATTGATCACCAAAGTTAANTAGCTTTAGAAATAAGTGTACCTAGGTACTTCTTTTTGCACTTGGCTGAGGGATCTTAATTGATCACCAAAGTTAAGCAACGTTCCCAGCGGCACACATATGGATGGGTGACCATTTAGTGGCATAACATCTGAGCGCTTCCGGGCTTCAGAGAGCCCGTTAAATATTCGGTCCCGGTTGTTATCGATTGATAGCAGTCGCTAAACCATTTCAGAGGTAAAATGTATCCCGAGTCCTATTCTAGGAGCTAAAGTACCTACATACAAAATTTTACCTAAATCCGTTCAGCCGTTATGGATCTGAGTGGTAAAAAACACACACACACAGACTTTCGCATTTATAGTATTAGTAGGATATATATATGTTTT
>NQII01011575.1:0-26982 GCA_002778355.1 Clitarchus hookeri
AAGAATACTTTGCACAATGCGCACGAAGTCTATCGGCTATGGTAAACTGCAGGCCACAGGTCCCACATTGTAATGGTTGAACAATGGGATTCGCCCAACAACTGCGTTCATGGCGACGAGCATCGCAAGGATGCCCGAAGCTCTCATTGCAAAACACGCAGTTGGGCGAGACAGCCTGTGTGATCACTCATGTACATATGGTTCTATATCCTACGAGATGTTAGGCATGTGCGAATTGGCTTCCGCACCGCTCGCACAAATATTGGGCATTCTGCCGGAATGGATTGAGAGCGCAATTGTGCNTTCCGACGAACCGTAAAGACACGCTCACAGAAACCACACTGTAGTGCAGGCCTACACATATTAGGCAACACTGCAGAATATGAACGCAACGATGTTGATGATGATGGTGATGAAGCAGTGGTATTCATATCACTATCATCCATCTCGATATCTTCTAACACAAGTTGTTAATTGACTGGTTGTGGAGGTTGTGATGGTGGTTGATCTCGTGCAAAAAAATATATGTATGTCAGGAGATACCCTATGAAACAAAACCCCCAAGTTTCTACGTAAGTTCGCAAAAAATGTGCGTGTATAACATTTTATATATAAATTACAAAAACACTGTATATATAGAGTGGGAAAAATACATAAGTGCTTCCACCGGGCCTTGACCTTGGGAGAGATAGGCGTACAACGCCTAGTGGATGAGTTCAACGAAGGGGTGTATAAAATGTGAAATGATATACATCTCCCGAGTCTCGATCCTAGGAGAGAGAGATATGCATACGAAACAGTGCATATACTAGTTAGAGTGTAAAAGGTATGATACACATCCTCCTAGGCTCGAACCCTCAGGAGACACATGTACTAAATGAAGGTTATGAATATTAATTTGAAAAAAATGGTCTATGAAACTGATTGCTATAGCCAGCTTACACGCTACGTTAAACAAACCGCACAGTTAGTTCACGGTCTGCGATGTTGGAATGTACACCAGCAATGTCAGGTAGTGAAAGGTTAACAATTGGACCATTTGCAATTGGTCGAGACAACATACATAATTCCTTCACAGACTAAGGACCTTGTAGTGAAAACTCGCAACAACAACATCTTACAACATACATGCAGCGAGAGTGTTCATTATATCATAGGCTTATATATCCGCCTCAGGTCAACACATGTCCCTGCGAGTAGATGTAAACAGTGACTACAACACATCGTGTTGGGAAAACATCGTATTCAAATAAATAAAAATGCATTGAAATAGAAAACTATGTAGATTGCATTTAACTTTCACCTTACAGAGACATGTTAGTCTGAGAGAAATTAATTCACCCAATACATGAGCATGCCTTTTTTTACCGAAACCTACTAACTCAGTCACATCTAGGAGAACCTGCCAGTTAAAGTCAATTTTCATGTACAACTATGACAGACCAATAGTTGGTTTCACGTGAGTACTGCAAAGATTCTTACGTTAATTGGTGAGTTAGGTTTACTATATAAAGACAAACTATCACCAGGTCCACGACGTCTGACAAATTATAATCACCTCAAATATTAATGTCCAGTTAGATATGAACAATAATTAACATAATGCTAACTCCGCAATGCAATGCCTAGAATATCTATTTAATGTTTGGTGATGTAAAATCAAATAATATAAAGAGTAATGTTCAGTGTGATATGAACTAAAACAAGCAAAATGCTAACTCCACAATGCAATGCCTAGGATATATATTTAAAAACATTTAACGAAGTTAAAAGCCATCAGCTGCACACGATAGATCGGTTACACAATTTATGTCTACTCACTAACACGATGCAGATGAAGACGTACCCAAATTGAAGACTGATATTTATTAGAGCAGGAGATGTCAGTGAGCTGGCATGGTGGCCGTGAACGCATGTAGTTCTACGCGAGGAGCGCAGCAGCCAGATGTTGTTGTGCCTGAGCATGTATAAAGTTATACACGAGTTCAGAGCAGTTGTTGTCGCGACACTGGAATGCATGTAGCAGCACGCACAGATCAGAGATCTGACGACAAGTGAGGGAGTAGAAATCTGCGAGGTTGTATATAGACCCCTTCCGCAATGGAGCAGTGTACACACGGAGAGTTGTTAGAAACTCGTCAACAAGTTACGAATATTAAAACATATTTTGTGTGTGTGTGTATGTAAAATAATTTGATAAATATATAGTAGCATGTAGGTTATTTGCGTTTAATATGACTTGGCCCTTTTGTTTTAATATGCTAGCAGCGTTGAATTGCGTGCTTGTGTACGATTTGTTCTTTCAATATACTAACACATCGTTTTTAATTTTTTTGCGTATGTTTGTGGCATCTCTCCACCCAGAAATAAAAACACACAGATATATATATACTTGCGTTTAACATGACTTGCTACTTTTTAAATATGCTGGCAGCATTGAATTAAAAACAGGATTGTGTGTACTGTTTGCAGTTAATGTGCTTTCAATATACTAGCATGTCTTTAGATATTCGGGTTTGTTTTGTCATCTCTCTACACCCAGAAATAAGAACACACAAAGTTTCAGAATGCATATATATATATATATATATATATATATATATATATATGTATAATGTCACATAAATAATATATTAATTATATTGTGTGATTAAATATAGATTCTTGTATAAGAAGTATTCAAATTTATTTTTCAATTAAGTAATACCAAAACATAAGATATTTTATAATATAGCAAGATGATTTATGAAAAAACACATCAGTTATTATACATACATAAGACATATTTACATGTTTGTTCAATTAATACAAAAACGTTAGATAAACCTACTATCCCAAGAAATGAATATGTGCATATTAACAACAGCAATTAATTTCAAAAAACCACAAGTACTTTACCTATATTCTTATACGAAATATAACCAATTGTCTTTTCAATTAAAGCAAAGAAATTGAGATATGTATATTGGCACAATCAGTACACAATTTTTAAAGAAATTTTTTTTTTTAAATACATTCAATTTTACTACAGGTTCGCAAACAGCGTATTAAAGAGCTGCTGTAGTAAATTCTTCCTCTCTGCCATGGTTACTTTTCTCATGTCCTGCAGTGATGAATTCCCACAATTCAGGCAGGTGGTGGCAGGTATCTTCTTCTTACGGCTAGAACGTGGCGCTCTGTGACGAGAAACTTTAACAGCAGACTTGACAGCAGCAGCATCCTTCTTACATTTGGTGGTGACAACCGGCAGCTGAGCGACGTCCTTGATGTGGTCAATCACAGCAGCAACGTTGGCAGCAGAGTTGACAGGAACTTGAGACTCTGGTAGTAGCAGACAGTCAGGAAGGTGAATGTGAATCGCATCGTGCAATATAGCATGCGTCATCACCTCGTCCGCACCACAAGGCAAGGGAGTGTCTGTTCGCATATTTGGAACAATGCATCTCCCCAATACATTACAGTCTATCATCTGCTGACATCGCACGTATGATGTAGGTTTGTGGGCAAGCAGCCAATGTGCTATGCCATCACACTGTTTACTGTATGTTCTCGCCTCTGTGGTGGTGACTGTATCTCCGGCAGCAAGTTCATAGGTGATAGCACTGTCACCAGTTGTCACACTATGGTAGGCTGTCTCTGGACGAAATGGCACGTTCATCTTGAGCTCACTGAAGTAGACTGGTAGGAAAATATGTCGTTTATATAGCATCTACTCTGCATCGACATTATTTCAGAACTTTGACCAATAGCAGTAGAAGGCATGCAATAAGATAGTAAACAACCTGGCAGCATTTGCCCTTGCTGTGACATGTTAGTTCGTCCTCGACCATCGGCGTGCTGTCATCACTCTTCATCATGTAGAAATAGTTTTTATGCTTCACTTATATATACGTCACAGGGCAGGGGGGAAGCTTCCCCACACACGTTCATGAATCAATTGCAAATGTTTTTTTTTTAAATTAAAGACACAACATACCTTTGCAGTGCATGGTAGAGTTCATTTGCTGCCACAGTCTACCAGCGCGTTCGTATGTATGTGTCATGTACACTCTTCGGTCCAGCAATCGTTCGAGCCGGTATCTTCGTCACGCAGGACATAGCTCAATTTCTTGCTCCCATGACGCAGTTCATGACGAAATTCGGTAATATCTTCAATGTCGACATGTGTTACAAATATACGGCCATTTGCAGGTAGCTCCCTGTTTGGCCGGAGATGGAATATGTATGACACAATGTTCGCACTTGTAGCAGGGTATAATGTCCCAGTGGAAGGTGTTCCAGGTGTCATGATATCCCCATAAATGATTGTCGCCATCACATATCTGCACTTGCTGGTGTCCCAGCTCTGGTTTAAAAACCACTCTTCTATAACCGATAAAGTAACTCACATATAAGTTCACATCTTCCGGCAGAAACGTCACACAGTCACATATGTTAAAGGTATTACACATAACAAACGACTGTTCTCTTCTGAATGATACATATAAGTCTACTGCGGCTAGTTCAAACCCTTGTTCCTTCTTATATTACGGCTAGGTATGCCTCACATGTTAACGGAGAACACATTGTCTTCCAAGTAATTTTTCCCCGATTCATGCACGTCGTATAACACTCGCCCATACAGCACTCTCTCCAGCGGGTAATTACATTGCCTGTGTTAGCCTCACACTGTTCATAAGCAATTGCACGAGGAAACGAAACCTGATGTATATTCTATTCGCCTGCTAGTTTTAACATTGTACGGAGTGAACAAGTTAACTTCATTTCAGGTCTCAGGTAATATACCGCACATAAAAATATATTACATGGTATGAGAGAAGACAGTTCTCGTCGCTTCGGCCACCCAGTATTTAAGTCCGTTACAGCATTCTACCTGGGAGGGCTACCCGGGAAGTTTGAAGTGAACTCACCTGTATCCTACTGTGACTTCGCCCTCGTATGTGACTAGCGGGTTTAATGCTATGTACATGACTGAATACTAGGAAAGCATCTTGCTTCCACGAAACAAATTCAGGGGCAGGTTGAATACTATGTACATGGCAGCGTATATAAATGATACAATAGGAGAGTCTTCCCCATTTATGAAAATTCAACAGCATGCATTGACCTCCCATTGTCAATAGGCTAATGCCTGCATAGCTAACTAAACCTGACTGTAGACACATTAAGCTTGGTCATATCTGCATCAGTGATGAGTTGAACGTACCGCGTAGTCAGCCTGATGCGAATCTCTTTATCTAACATGCAGGTTACACACTTGCTATACGCGGTCTCGGTCCTTTGAAAATCGGATGCGATATACAGCTTCGCGATGACGAGGTCTGACAACGACTTATACTGTCCGGTCCCGTTAAAGGTTAGACCTTCCATTGTTGATACGGGATCAGTCCTATAGTTTCCCTCGTCGCAGGCTGACCGATTTATAATGGTCCCAGTGTTGATTTTAAAAATAATTTGACCCTCGCAGCTGGCCTTCCCGAACATTATTAACAACACAGCATTCAGGCAAGGACAAACGAGGCCCCGGCTGCACGCAGCACACATGTGAACAAAGTTTTTTACATTTCGTTCTCTCAAATTTCTAAATGAAGGACATCCAGTCTCCGTTTGGAGATCACATAGTTATATTTTCGTGACACAATAGTTGCTTAAATGTCGCTTCTGCTCTGGCCTGGCTACAAAGACCGTCTCCTTCGTTTAACATTGAGGTAAGTACATCGCGCACTGTATTGTAATCTACATCACCCACACTCCAATTGAGACCCCATGATGGTATTGTTCCAGCTATATTTTTTTTACTTTACTTTTCATGTCTAGCTCACGCCATTAAAATTGCGGTATGAATGTACTTGTTTCTATGCGCCCATCATTATAAGCTACAGAGATATGTTAAATAATGAACCCGCGCTGTGAGACGATTCCCTGAAGTTTAACGTATATTAAGATGGTCAGTGAAAGAATGAAGTATAGTCGACATTTATGTCAGTACTTTAACTATCCTGTCTCATACATTGTACGTGACTAGTCTGTCATGAAGTATTAATACATATGTTTGAGTGAAGCCTGGAAAGTTCTCAGTGGAGGTCATTTCAATCCTACAATCCACCATGCCCGATTAAATTCTATCATCCTGTTTACTAGAGTAAAATAAAGGCTTTAAGTTCGAGTGTGGGGACCTGCGTTTGTCCGTAGTTATACCTCTGGAAGTCTCCAAACATTTGATACGGGACCATATATGCACTGTTTGTAAAATCAATGTTTAAATCGCCATATGGGTGAGCCCCGGAGTTTGAGAATATTTTAACGTTCTTAATATTTATATGATCGAATTTCGAAGAATCGGTATTGATGACATTTCATCTGCCTGTCCGAAACGCAACATTTATATATTTCGGTTTTTCACTGGTGAAACTAGTTTTAACATTCTAATTTATGCTCGTGGAGGCAGGAAAACTACAGTACATTTCTAAACTCCATGCACGAAATGCAATATCTATGTTCCATCCTTTTTCAGCATATTTCAATAATTTTATGGGATCAGCAATGTTAACCTGCACATGAGGTAGTAACCAATCAATAGATCGTATTGAGAGCGTTGCGGCTTCCGGTGCCGTGTAAATGTCCTGGAGCGCGTTCGCTTGCTTCTTAGCCATGTGAATAACTAACTCTTGTTTTGAATGAATAATTACATGCTTGTAATCTTCCACGAACCCCAACACTATAGCTTGTCGAATACCTACTTCAAATTTACCATTGGCATAGACAGGAACATTAAAGTCCTCTTCAATTCTCCAGCCTGCCATTTTGGCAGCCAGCAATTGATTATGCATTAATGATAGATAGTTCTTTATGGTGGCCATGATGCCAACATCTCGCATGGCATCTACTTCGCACCCCTTAATCTGATACGCGATTCTACTTATAATATAAAGTATACAGTTTATAATGATTTGAGTTGTCGCAGGAAGAGCATCACCTGGCTTTGTCAGCATTTCCCGGAAGCGCAAATTTGAATTACACGGAGTTGTGTATTTATCTTGGTTTTGTACCGGGATCCGGATCTCGGACGAGAGTATGTACGGACCTGGCAGATAGGTAGAATAAGTGTGGATTCAGCCTTGGTGATAGCGTCTTCGTACACTGCCAGCTCTGCCACGTTTAAAATTTCCATGTCCATACTTGAGCATTAGTCCCAATCTTCTAAGGATACGTGCGTTTTCAGATGTTAGCACTCTCCGTGCCCGACTCGTACCGACTTTAGATTTGGAACTGTAAGCGACTTTTATATGCTTAATTTTCAATCCCATCTTTCCTTAAATGCAAGAGTACCGTTATCTCCTCGCGTCGAAAATTTATCAAACCACTATATTGATCTACTATAGAGACTATGACTTCCTGTACGTTATCCATCATGACCGTAATATAAATGGGTGTTTTTGGTACATTAACCAGCTTAAATCTAGGTGGTACCTGCGCTGAAAATTCGTGAAGTGTCTGGCTAGGCTAACCGTTGAGACACGGCCCGCTAACCAAATTGCAGTTTATTCTTATAGTGTTCACAGGCAAAATATTTGTGGGCAGAGTAGATTCATGTGTTTTATTAGCCTCGTATTTTACGTTCTCAAACCCGAGCATTGAGGCGAGAGTATCGCCTTGAATGAAGTCTATCTGCGCACTACACAACATTTCGCTGTGCAGGGTATAAGCATTACCATGGAGAACTATTGTCACTTCCTGTCCCAGATCACGCTTAAGGCACTCGCTTTTGTCTTCAATCTTATACGAACCTGTGGGTATACTCACCTCCCCTCTCTTACCATAACTCTTAACATAACGAAACATACAATTACATTAATATTTATTCGGTTCCGAGAAGTAAGTTTGAAAATCTATCATTGCCACCGACCACACACACTTCAAGGCGAATGGGGAAAGTGCACAGATCGCAATTTCAAACTATTGCCTGCCACGATCAGGGTTATGGACATGACTGCGGTATAAACTAGTGCCTCCTCGTTAAGTATCTATCTTGTAAGGAATTTCAGACAAAGGTGCCCGCTGTTCCATTCTCGAGGCTGTTGCTCTGCTCTGTGATTATAATATATTCGTGCCCCTCTAAAATACGTCTTCAGGTCTGGTAGGGTCTTAATGTTTTCATAGCTATCAAAGTAGTGGACCGCATTGCCATTTTTTAAATATGCTCTCCAATAAGTTCCTGGGCCATTACTTCTATCCAGGTTTACTATGGCGCACTCGACCCACTGTGTGTGGCATGGAAGATGAATGCGCATGAACACGCCTTGGAAATTACATTTCTTTAAATTTATCGCATATTTGTGTATTTCAAAGTTGGTTAGCAGGTTGGCAGGTAGCCCCCTTAAAATTGCTTCGTCCTTTTGCGCCGACGCATTCTCTTTCTGCTGCCTCCCCCCGATACTGGCCTGTAGGGACGCAGGTACAGCCCTCGCCCTTTTTTTGTACCTCTGGCAAACGCCTTTATGTTCATATTATGTATCAAAGTCTCCATTAACCATTTGTTTTCTTCTTTGGCTGTATTAATAGCCCTGGCAATACCACTGGCACCTCCAATTAGGCTATTTAGAACTCCAAGTGCTGGTAAGATGAATGGTAAAATTGCACCGCACTTCTGTACTACTCTACGCCGTTTCCTTCCAGTATGTTTTTTTTCCCCATTCCAAATTGCAATCCCATGCTCCTCTTAACCTAGGCCTTAATAATCTTGGACACCACCCATGCAGCAAAGCGTTCACCGAGCTTGGACTTGGAAGAACCGACTATTGACTTTGCTTTATCCGCGAGAATTGCATTGGTCGCGTGTCGCATAAACAATATCATGTTCCTTCCAAACATCGTCTAACGCATCAATAGGTATGTGGCCTCACTTTAATCTTCGCTCCAGAAGTTTGCTGGGCCCCTAATACTAATAACTTGGTATATGTGCTTCGAAAGGAAGATTATTTATAAGAGTATTACCAGCCCCTGTCCTCTCTTGGTCTTGCTTCCACGGCAAATTACAACATACTAACACATACATTGATTTGTTTAACTGCCTTATAGATTTTATGGTCGGGCAGGGCTTCGCGCCTGGAAGGTATCTGTAAAAAAAATGTGCCTGCCTTGGAAATTATTTTTTTGGAGCTATTGCTGGGGAAACCACAGCAAAGCTAGCTTTCTAGATAGGAAGGCAGTCAGTTCCCGGGCGGGCTCATCGTCAACATGTTTTTGGGTGGCCCACCTAGGTCGCGCGCCTGTTACAACACACACCAACGAAAACATGTAGTTTTCCCATGCGCAATTCTTTGGTGTGTACTCATGATGAAATGCTGTTCCAAGACTGGTAAACGGTGATGAAGCACAAGGGAATGCATACATGTCATTGTCTATGATTAATATTATTAGTACCCAACTCTTCCAGAATCATATATAAATTATGCCATGGTAAGATCAGTCTTTAGGATCCAGCTAATATACCAGGCATGAGAACCTTGCCACTTGACGAATATTATATTTCCCTTGTGCTGTAACACTTTTTCCACCTAATAGGTGTGTGGAAAGTGTGTTTGTAAAATCTCTTGGTCATAGAATCCTCCTTTCAGCTTCTCGCCATTAATATCGACCAGTTCATACGTTCAAGGTTCAAAATGCAGAATCTTGGCAACCCCGTATATTTCCATGGCCAAATTATGCATGTAGGATTTCGCAAATTGAGATTTTATGTGTGAAATGCGGACATAGTCTCCCACTTCACCTTCGCCTTCCGCCTATCTATTATATTATCATTTTAAACACCATCTCCAACAGAGAATCATATTTAACGTCCACCGGGTGCCTAGAAATTGTCATGTGAACTCTGCCATTAGATTTGGGAATTAGAGGAGGCAGATTATGTAGCCACACATAACTTCTGCATTCTGAGAAATCACAACACATGTCTGCTTTTAACGTGCGGTTAAATCGCTCTACAATAGAAGCTTTCTTGTCCCTGTGCATGCTGCAGTGGTTAATTTTATTCACGTCCATTAGTGAATGTAAGGCCTTATTATAAAATTCCATCCCTAAATCAGTCTGCATTTTTTTAGGCTGACCCTTATCGTTTAAACCCATTTTCATAGCGTTAGCAACATCCGCCCGCTTTTCCGGCAAAACTCGGATGGCCCTCGCATATTTACTAAAACAAATAATTACAGTTAGCATGTATATAGCCCTTATTTACATGAGCATACGGAATCATTTCCATCAGGTTGGCTTGATAGAAATCGTGAAGTCCAAAGACAAGTACTCTCCATCACCACAAATTTCTTCCTGCTGGTTGGTGCAGCTCAGCTGCAATCGCCTCTTTATATTTTTTGTTTCAGTACATGTATCCGCCTTCACACAATTATTCCACGATATTCACAATCTCATTAATGCGTGAATGATTTCCTACCTTTTGAGATGCCATGAGTAGACATAGGCGTGCTACAAGCTCGTTCCAGTTCCGAGCCACTAGCTAGTCCTACATCCGAAAACAGATCGGCAACATTGTTGAATTTAGGGTGTGACTCATCCTTATATG
The DNA here is from genome assembly GCA_002778355.1 of Clitarchus hookeri. Lineage (NCBI taxonomy): Eukaryota > Metazoa > Arthropoda > Insecta > Phasmatodea > Phasmatidae > Clitarchus > Clitarchus hookeri. The sequence goes on from NQII01011575.1 coordinate 10,577, forward strand.
TGTTGGCAGTTATACAAATTATTGGTTATATACGCGCTCGGGCAACTAAGCAGTTTTTTTGTATTGGTGAAGGGCTTCTCGTGAAAACTCAGCAGGTCTGTGTTTGAATAACAACTCGTAGAGGCCTGGAGATGCACGTATTACTTTATTGTCAATATGTATTAAATCATTCGGTAGAAAAAAATTTAGCTTATTCACCAAATACCATTTCTTATTCCTCCTATAAACACCATAAATCCGGTCATTAAAACGAGTCATATACAAAGTGCGATAATTACACTCAGTGTCCGAGCACGTGCGAGAATTGTCCATTTTCTTATATTTCCATTCTGCCAAAGATACATCATCATCGTCATCGACCTCTGGAAGCGGCTTTAGTTCGACTTCTGGATCAGTCTTCACGTTACCGACAGGGGGAACAGTTTGCCTCTGTAAAGTATCCATCTGGGATGTGAGCGGCCGGATGGCTTCTTCCAGTATGGCATCACGCACCATACGCACCTGCTTGGTCTGCAGATACTTATCACGCACACTTGCAATCACACAATGTAAATCCTCGACAGCAGCAGCCATTATACTAAAACTTAAAGCGAAATTATAGTACGATATAAATTGATAAACTGAAGAACCAAAAAAATTGGTACACCTGCCTAATATCGTGTAGCCCCTCCCCCTCCACCCCCTCCAGGGTCATCGAGCGCTTAGGAGTGTCGCAAGACGACGTGGTATGGACTCGACTAATGTCTGAAGGTATGTAGTAGGCAATTTACACCATGAATCCTGCAGGGCAGTCCACAAATCCAATCTGCGCCAATTTGAGAAAGGAATCCACGTTTGTCACGTTTAATGATTCTCGTCAGTCGTCGTTTGTCCCGTTCTTTCACGATTTTTTCCGGCCACACCGATGTCGGTGAAGTGATGTTTTACCGGATTCCCGAATATTCGTGCGCTGACTATAACACCATGTTCAAACTCGCTTAAATCTTGAAAACCTGCCATTGTAGCAGCAGTAACCGATCTAGCTGCTGACCACATCACGTTACTCTGATTGGTTCCATACCTCTGTTTTTGGCATACACACGCCTATTCCAGTTTTTTGCCTCTCCAATGTATGAACCAAAAGCTACAATGCTTGGAGATATGATGTCAAATGTATTTAGTATATAGGGGCGTGCTACTTTTGTTTGTTAAAAATGCAGATCGCAGTTTCATCGGCGAAGTGACCACATGAAAAGACATCTCGAAACATATACTGGTCTACCTTCACTTCCTGCAAGCATTATCTATCAACATTGCATCGGAGCTGTAATGAGATGGTAACTGATGCGACAAGCACTGGAAAATCATCAAAGCAGAAAACTTCAGCCTTAAATGCGATCGGCAGCTAGTTGCTTCCATCAAGAATTCCATGCAACTTCTAAGACAAGACTATCGAAAAAGCTTATGATGAACGAAGGAATGAAAATAATGCACGTGTAAGGAGTACCATCAGCATGGGATATCGGTGTGAGAAGTACTGTAAACTGTTTCCACGCACCGACAGTTCAAATATACATTTTAAACAAATTAAACGTAATGTATCATCCACCGATGTTGAACGAGCCGACCATCATCCCTCTGTACAGTTTACAGCGAAAACTGCCGCTAGCGCACCTTAGACGTGTGAATCAGATGCTACACCTATCACTTCGTCATAGCAACCTATGAAAATAACCTGTGAGATGAAGCTGAATGAAAATTGATTTTTCCTAAAGCAATCTGTATTCAGGAATGGGTCTTCTAAAAGATTATGTTGCTCCAAACCTGACAGCTTCAATGAAAGATGTTTGTTCATTTCTGGCATAAATGAAACAAAATCTAACAAACCAACTTACAGAGGAGGTTGAAAAACCAGCACTGTGAAATATAATATATGACTGGAATGTAGTTATATTAAACCATAGTCATACAATGATTAGCACACAAGGAAGGCATTCAAGACCGGGAATGTACCTATCTATAATGTATATGACATCGAAGAGATTGTTGAAAACAGCATAAATAAGGTATGGTGTAAATGAAGACCTCTGGCTAGACACTCAATTCGCTAGACCATCTGCAACTGAGGAGAAGATTCTGTCCACTCAACTCTTAGGCAATATATTAATATCTTCACCCTTGTTATAGATTACGAACACATGAAAATATCCATGTAACACGATATCACAAAGTGTATATATGGAAGGAACCTAGGTAAGTGAGAAGCCTTTGGATTGATGGTGGTTACATCTCTAAGGGGCCTACAGTACTGAGAAATTTATATCTGGGTCGCTTTTGTACGCAACGATACTTTCTGTGTGCATGTAGGGTTATGCAAAAATAAAGCAGCTGACCTTATTGATGCCTCGGTGCTGGGTCTGAAACAGAGAGTTCTTGTGGCCTCCATCTGTGTAGTAATGGACTGTGATTTCGATCATATGGCTCCATTACAAAAATCAGCTGCGACCAGTGTGAACAACGAACCTGAGACCTCATCACCATATAGTATGTAACACAGCCATCACAGCCATGCTCTTGATATTTTAACGTGGCGCTCTTAGCCATTTCGGCCAAACCACGACCCGGCCGCCCAGTCAGCGGGGGAGAGGGATCACGCCCCCTCAACGCAGACATGACCAGCGCTCACTTAAGTTGACCAGAACTGGAGCTCCGTTCTGATTCATAAGCTCACACGAGAATGTCCTACCACAAGGCCTGAGATCCTCATACTCAGATTACCAAGCATGTGGTCTAGCCGGAGCACTATCCAAACCCCTAATGTCATCGCAGGACGCTACTAGAGCAGGTGCCTGCTCACTGCCCGGCTCTTCATCAAGAGGGGAAATCTCTCCGAGCCTCCTCCAAGCATCCGAAGTTAACCACTGCCAGCACGAGTCCAACCTCTAGTGATCGGTACATCACATAGAACCTCTGAAGGGGCCAACCTGATCAGCCCATGCTCCCACTTATTTTCCATGGCACTTGTGGGATTTCAATTTCCAACCACCACGCCGAATCACCTCCGGAAGGGAGGTGCGGAAGGGCGTTGAAGGGTTGTCTTCGTAATTTTCTTAAGAATCTGAAGTCCTAACGGAACGCCCTTTATCATTATAGCCTGCCAAACTCACCAAAGCCAACCACAGAGTGATCGACAGGGTCGTCGGACACGACCTTTACCATACACTAGAATTTCTTCATTCAGGAAATTCCTGTCTTGGGCCCCAACGGCCTGAATGCTAAGTGATCCAACACCCCGCCAAGTGATCGGGCCTAGGTACTAACTGTCGGCCCAAGCCATTACGGCAGAAACCCCTATCCAGCCACGAGGAAGCTGGTATCCCATAGGGAACGGGCGGCGTACCCCAATCTGTTTACACAGGGAACGCACAAGTAGCCTTGGATCACCATGGGTGGAGAGAGGCTATAAGAGATGCATCACCCACCCTTTTCTAGGGCCGGTGCGGTGAAGGGCCTGGTTAAGCATGGTACTGCCACACCTCCTCAAGCGCCCAACCACCTGCCTCCAAAAGAGTCACCGACCTTTCTCCCCCACCTCTTCCCCAGGAGGAACATCTTTTTCCACGAAGACATCTTCATTCATGGTTCCTGCTCCTTCCGACGTGACGAAAGTCGAACTATTTGGGACCGCTAGTTTATTATCTGCGGAACATTCAGTGGGTAATGGGTGTCGCTTTAGCTGCAGGATTTTGCATGACGACACGAAGTTTACAAGTTCCAGAATAGTTGGTTTCATGTTTAACGAAGGACTGGTATTTGTATAAGGATGTACAATTTACATATTTTTTGGGTTTTTTTTTTAGTAATATATGTTAATAAATAAAAATTTATTTTTTAATAAATTTTATATATAAACGCTATATCGTAACCAGTCTGTTATAAACTTTCGTCGTTTCAAACATCACTTTGAAGCAAATATTGCATAATCACTATGGTTATAAATACTTTAAGTATAAATTATTTGAGCTATAAATGATGCTTGCAAACTGAAATTCACGAGCCTGCCTCCTAGGAGTTCGTAAATTATTATCGCATATGCCTATAAATATTTGTTTTCCTATGAGCCGATTTGCGAAAATGTGGTCGTACTATAATTTAAGATACAGACCGGACTGGGAAAAAAATACTGAGCTTTATGATACGTCGCTTACCTTTAATGTACTTAAAATGCAAACAATCAAAAATTTACTATGCATTTTTGTAAAAAAAAAAAATTATTCGGAAAAGTTCTTGGGGATATAGTGATTGAGGGCATGCACTGAACACATAATACAATGGTATTAAGATAATGAAAAAGTATATCTGATATACATAACACAAAATATAATTAAATATTGGTAAGAGTAAATGTGCTGTGGTCGATCTTTATGACTGTATGACAGGGTGAGCGGGGTTATGGCATTAAAGGATACACGATTTTTAGAATTTTGGGGTACAGGGGTGGTGACATATGTAATGAAGACGAGGGGAAGGGGAGGATGGTGATGGCAGTCAGCGCTGGTGAGGGGATAGAGTGGTGGTGGTTGTTGATGGGGTGATGAGAAAGGATGAGAAGGAGAGGGTTGTGAGGGGATGGGTGAGAATGGTTTCGGTTGATGAGGGGGGTTGGGTGTTGGTGTGCGGTGAGGGGATGGGTGGTGGTGTGTGCAAATTATTTCAGGTGTGTTTGGTAAGAGGTTTTTGTGAAGGAGGAGGGGTGTTGGTAAGATAGATGATGATACTGATTGTTGATTATTGGGAAGTGGGGGCATACCTCTTAAATCCAATATGTTGATCCTTACATTGGTTTACATAATCGATATAACATTACGATCGTATGCATATTGAAAAGACTAGTCTGGTGATATATAACACTAAATACTTGCACCTAAAATTTTTTAATTACAAAAATATATTTAAATTTAGAAAAACTTTTTCAAATTATTTTATTTTATCAGCGTCTCAGATTCCTCTTTGTGCCTCATGTTCGGGATATCTCAGCCACATTGAGGACCAAGCACATTTTTCACAATTTTTTTGCAAATTAAGAGGATTTGGGGGGTGGGGGCAAAGACAATGTTGTGAATGAAACTGGCTTTTTCGAAACATGGATGTGCCATTTTAAGGGGAAGACTAATGACTGTGTCGGTAAAATCACCGGTCCCACCTACCAAAATGGTGGACTGATCCTGGATCTTATCCCGGATCCCGTTGTCCCAGAGCGAAGAAAACTTATCTACTGTAGACAATAAATTAAATTTAGTACAATATTGGTCCGGAAATGCTATGTTTAAATGATCAGGACTTCAAAACAATGCCTTTAACTGTCATGTCTTTCTTTTCGCAGGTGGTTGCAGTGAGCAGAATACACAAATCAGAAACATCCCGTAAGTTTGCAATTTCGAGGCTAAGAGTGCACTGTGTGATACATGTGGTGATTGAAGTTGTACTGTGCGACATGTTTTCTTATCAGGAGCTAGCTGATGTGCACTTCATGGACAGTAAGGCATACGGCAATGCTGTGCAAGCTCACCGTATGTAACAGGAGAAATACCTACAAGGACGACGTCCGGATCAGAAGACATTTGAACGTATCCATCGCCACCTGTGTGAAACTGAGACGTTTGCACCTCTAGCTGTCGATAGGGGACGACTAAGATCTACTACAACACCAGATCTGGAGGAGTATATTATGGATACTGTGCACGCAACACCTTCTATGAGCACACGAATGTTAGCGATGTGTGTGAGTGTTCCTCAGTCGACTGTCTGGAGACTGCTACGAGAGCAACACTTGTACCCTTATTATCTGCAATGTGCACAGGCCTTGTCACCAGCAGATTATCATGCACAGGTACAGTTTAGCCAGCGATTCTTGCAGAAGTGTTAAACAAATTTCAAACTTTCCTGGCTTTGTAATAATCACAGATGTAGCACAGTTCACACGAGATGGCATTACAAATTTTTACAATCAGCATGTATGAGTAGATGAATACCTACATGCAATTCTTCCATCTCATCACCAAGTGCGGTTTTCCCTCACCATGTGGGCCGGTGTCTTTGGTGATCAGTTATTTGGACCCCATGTACTGCCAAACAGACATACGGGGCATGTCTATACCAACTTTCTGGAAAACATCATACCTGATGTTTTGGAAGATACTCCACTGGTCGTTATTCAACAAGATATCTTCATGCATGATGGCGTTCCAGCACACTTCAGTCATATGGCTCGCAGGTAGTTGGTTCTAAAGTTTTCTGATCGATGACTAGGTCAAAGTGGGCGAATAGCTTGGTCTCTACGCTCACCTAATTTGAACTCTATCGATTTTTGCTTGTGGGGTAATTTAAAATCATTTGTGAATTCGTCTCCGGTCCTTCGGAATAGAATTGCTGCGGGTTGTGAGGAAATATGTATTACTCCGGGCCTTTGGGATCTTATTTGCAGGGGATGAGACTTCGTTTGAGGCTTGTGTACACGCAGGTAGTGAACATTTTTAAAATCTCCTTTTGTGAGATGTAATAATGTATGTTTCATAGATATACATTAATATCTCGGTAACCAAGCATTTCCGGAACCATGTTGTAATAAAATTATTTTATTGTATACGTATGAGGCATTCATTACTGCAAATACGCCCACTATTTTTTAATCACCCTTAAACAATTAAAACATTTCAATTAAACATTGTATGCTAATAGTGTCTACAATAAGAATCAAATATTCTCTTTTGGCCGCCTTTTTGGAAGACAGTGCCTGGTGATAAAATGCTACTTTAATACTATTTCTCGGACACCAAACAATTCCCCCCCCCATTTTTTTCACTTAAGAAGTAATCCAGTAGGTCACGTAAATTGCATAATTTAAGTAGGTCAATTTTTTTTTGATTGAGTTAATATAAAGTATATAGTTTCTTCATCGTATCAATTTACCCAAAATCAACCAAAATTTGTATGCTTGCAATATACGTATATTAGAAGCATCAGATGTGGCCCGTAGGTATTTTTGTCCTATAGTGCCAAAAGATAAAATAAAGCTTATATGCCATATTTCGAGAACCAGTCAAACTATTTCCACCAAATTCTCCACTCAAGTAGAGCTGTGATAGACCATGAAATATTACATTATTTAAATAGCTCACAGACTTGTTACTGTAAATTTTTGAGGTTCATTTGCTTTCATATACCTGCTCAATCATAGTATTACTTACGTGCCAAATTTGTCCAAAATTGGTTGAGTTGTTTTCGAGATATATCGTAAAAGATAAATTTTTTCATGTTGCGCTATCTTCCAAAATGGTGGACCAACAAAAATATTTACCTCTGAATTTGTTGCTTTCAAATTGCGCTGTAAACGTACAAAATTTTGTAAAAATCGGTTGAATGGTTTCCAATATATGACATATCACCCTAAATTTTAAAAGGCCCGCCATTTTGAAAGTAAGTGTACGGCGTAGTCGAAACTATAAGTCTTGTATCTATACTTAGAACTATATGTGTAACGAGTTTAGTGAGACTCGGTGTACACGCTCAAAAATTGAAGGGAAGGGGAACACACACATACACAGACACACACATATACACGGACACACACATATACATGGACACACACATATACACGGACACACACATATACACGAACACACAAACACACAAACACAGATATACACAGGGAGCTCCCGAAAGTAGGCTAAAATCATCCATTATAAATGTATAACGTAAAATATTTATGTTATTTTACCAATAATTATTTATAAAGTAGTTGCATTTCTGTGGAATGTGTAAAACCATATTTTATTTTAACATGTAAATATGCCAGACATCAAAATAGTTATAAATATTCATAACACATTGTGTATGTTTCATAAACCATTATGTTAGAAAGATGCAATATTTTACGTGTATTTTAAAGAAAAAGTTTGGAAATTTGTTTCCAAATGTTATTGTATAACGTACACATTTTTTTTGTAAGTTTAATATTGTCAGCAATGGTTTAAGCAAGTGATTATTTGTCATTTTAAAATCAGTGGTAGAAGCACTTTTGAGAAAACTGTGAAAATACTGTGGACTCTTGTCAGAATAATCGAACTAGTGCGGGATATATGAGACAGTTACATTACATACTTCAGTGGAATCTACTGAATTGCTATAGGGGATTATTACTCAATACTTCTATCGGTTGTAAGGTAAGGCCTTGACATTAAAGGTGGGAGTATGATGCGTGCAAATAAGCACTCTTTTTAAGTACGCATTTCACAATATAAATGAAGTAAAGTTCTAATTTGACGTTTTAGTGTGAACTCTTTTGCCTTTTTTTATCAACAATGCAAAGCCTAAGTAAGATTCTGATGGACTTCGAACAAGCATCTGTTTGAAAATTTTTGGCAACAGTGTTCATGATTGATGTATAAGTGGTACGTTGATGTAGGCTACTTAGAAAAAATGCTGCGAAATTCAATAAGCAATTCTTTACCACAGCAATAGAAACAAGTTCTGAAGGTAAGTGAAACTCGTTGCTACCGCTAGAGTGCTTCGGAACAATAAGATGAATCTTACACTTTTGAATTAAAACCTACTTTGCATAAAGTACCTTATATAGGACATTATTGTGTCAGGATATTACAAACATTACATCAAACAGGTACAAGTAAGGCCATTCTGTATACAAAAACCACTGTCTTCCAGACATATCACATTGAACATTTATGCATATATAGTAAACAAACTTCACGGTTCCACGGTTCATTTGATTGCTAAGTCAAGCTTGTAGGTTGTTTGCTTTTGTTATTATAGACATTTAAAGTTCCGGTATTCTTTTACACTCATCCTGTATTTTAAGCATAATTTACATCCGTAAGCAGACAGTTCCCGTGGGAACATATAAAAGGTACTAACGCTACTAAATGTAATTACGGAATTTCAGATTTTTTGTTTTTTGACATAAGTGCCTAAAAATTATTATTTGCATTTTTACAACGCTACAAAATCGAAACAACAATAGCTTGCAAATGTGAGAGTCAGATAAATAGTTCTCAACAGTTTTCCGAGCTCGGATATCTCAAATGTGTAAATACGGTTTTTTGTTTATTTTTTACACCGATGCAGGATATCAGAACTGTTTGCCGTACAACACACTGCATAGCATAAATTAGGATGTGAATATTTCACAGTTATTTGCATTAAAGTAATATTTAGTACATTATCTTAATTAAAAATAAACATAAATGTATATACATTTTGTATAATAAAATTTTAACTGTGGTTAAAAACCTTTTTAGTGTTTGTTTGTTACTAAACCCTTTTTAGAAAACAATCTGTTTCGATTTATCCTATCAACTATATGAAGTGCTATGAATGTTTTCGTCACGAATGTATAAAAATTTTACGCTACTCCCCATCTGTGTGATACAGGTTGGTTCATAGGTTCTGAGTTATTTTACCAGGCACAGACTATAAGGTTCCTTGAATGTTGAGGGTAACAGGGTAACAATAAGGTAGTCACTCGGTGTTTAAATTTGCTGTGTTATATTGTGTGGAATTATAATGAATACATAACACCGAGATGTGGTACCTTGCAAGTTGGGGGCCTTAATGACTAAATTAATCTGCTTGTTAATTTTTGCCGACGTCTTGGGTAGGGAGGAAGCTAGGCATCTGGAAAGTATCTTCGTGCAGCGACTTGATACTTAGCTCTGCTTGTAGTTCTGGGTCTGTAGGCCACAGTTCAGGTCTGGTAACCTGGACGGCCTTGAAAGGCCCTGGTTTCGGTGATGTTTCGGTGATGTTTCGGTGATCCACGATACGTTTCTTCTAGTAATCTCCCGATCCGACTTACTCTCTCGAACTGTCTTGATCCAACTGACTGACTTCAACTGACCCGGCCGGGGTCCAACCCCCAGCCTCTCAGCATCCCGATGGACGACTCTCTCGAGTTATGTGACCTAACTGACTAATGTGATGCAACTGACTAATGTAATAGGACTGACTAATGTGATGTGACTGACCTCTACATGTCCCACAAATTGGTTTCTATACTCTTGGGCTCCCCCCTTAGAACAGTGCACGTGTTGTTATTTGTTAGAGGAAGGGGGCGGAAGGTGCCGAACAATAACCCATCCTCCACATGTCCGGACTCTTGTTGGTGGATGAACGGGGTGTGTCCCCGAGGCCCTTAGCTTACATCGGCTTTTTCGCGGTGCTTGTCAAGTTCTCCTGCATTTTTCTAGGGAAGTGTGGGGACTCCTGGCACTGCTGCCACACTCTGCCAACCTTTTTTGCCAGTGTATCTCACCTTTAGCACGTGTTTTAATTCCCTCGTGGGTGGAAATCACTAGCCTATCTCAGCATTTCTTTGGCGTGTCCAAATTTCACGCGGTTTTGTTCGGGGTGGTAGGCGGGGCCCCACGCTATAACCTTGACATGTGTTAACTTCCCTTGGGCCGGTCTGGCTTCGGCGCAGGCGTTAATGGCTGGCATGTGTACCGAGGCAGGTGGCTACTGGGAGGCCCTTGCGGGAGGGGGTGAGGGTGGGGTATGGCGTGCGTTGTGACAGCTGAGCTTCTATGTACAATATGGCATGCGTTAAATTTAGAGCCCAATTTTTGAGGCAGAGCAGGATTGATTTTATTTCGGGAGTTCGTCCTGTTTCTGACCAACACGATGCTATGTTCAGAGGCAAAAATCAAGTTGCCTGCATGGCTACAGTTATATGCCTTAAAATATGTTTTATCAATTTGTGTTTTTACAGAGTTCTACTTTACATAAATTATAGAACAAGAGTTGTGTGTTTCGCGAGGGAATAAATAATGTCAAAGTTTAAAAAGAGAGTATTTAAAATGGCTTAGAGAGTCAACGTTTTAATGTATATTATTCAGATGCCAGTTTTTAATATATCTGTATTTTTTAAACATAAATTCGACAGATTTATGGGTAGTCATTAAAATAATGTAAAAATATCATAACGGCAGGTTTGTAAAAAATTTTAACAAATAAACGTGAAAACTGAACGGTCGAAGTAATTTGACTTATACTGGTAAACATTTTATGAGAATAATTTAAATAATACATAATATTTAAATTTTTGCACTGTACGGAATTATACGTATATCACGGCAAATTTTAAACTTATATATAAGGATTGCCAACTATATCGATCTTGCTGGATAAGAAAATTAATATTTAGATGCAAAGAAGTGAAGACTCTTTCGCGTAAGGCTGGTATGACAAAAGTAAAACATTCACTGTAAAAAAATTTGAAGAAAAATTCCTTTACATGTAATGGAAGCAAATTATGCTTAGTTTAAAGGAAAATTACAGTACAAATTGCAGGTTAAATTTACATAGACTATAGCACATTTTTCCTTGAAGGTAGCAGAAATTTACATGACAATTGTAAGGGAAAATGCTATCACAAGGAGCGGAAAATTCATAAAATTCGTAATGGAAAAATAATACTCCCACAAAACGCGTGAAATATAATTTACCAAACATATTTTCTTTAACGGTGTTTCTTCCCAACTTACTATTGGAAAATTTTCTGATAGTTCCGGAATGAGCAGATACCGAACCAACATACCTCAGAATTCTAGGCGATTGCACTAACCGATACACCACGACGGCTTTGTAAAAACTGCGAGTTTGTAAATACTGTAAAGGCTAATTTTTAGTAAACATAACCTTTTTTAGTGTGTAAATGTATTTCTAAAGAAAAGAGACTGAACAAATAAATAGTACTCATCCAGTTAACCTACAAGCGTAAAATTTTTGAAGCCTAGAGAAATTTTAGAACAAATTAATTATTAACGACTTGAGNATCCAGTTAACCTACAAGCGTAAAATTTTTGAAGCCTAGAGAAATTTTAGAACAAATTAATTATTAACGACTTGAGTTATCAGGGAGAGAACGGCTAAATTTTGATCTTGATGTGTTCAAGAGTGTTTAAAAATAAATACCCTTTAAAATTTTTAGTAAGCTACATTATAATTCTAGAACTAGTAATATGATTTTATTAAAATAAATACCAAATTTGTGCCATCTACAGAACTATCTGATTTACTAACGTGTGTTTAGAAATACTTTTTTTCATGCTGTTTACTTACCTCGTACATTTAAACACGTTTATTACGTAAAAATACGTGTGTGAGAATATACCAATGTATCGAGTTTTGGATTCGCGAACTCAAAACACTGATCATATACACCTTCGTAGGCAAAAACGGTACCGCTGTGCTACAATGCACAATTAGTTCTATGCTCNCAAAACACTGATCATATACACCTTCGTAGGCAAAAACGGTACCGCTGTGCTACAATGCACAATTAGTTCTATGCTCACTCACCGTGTTTATTTCAACGTCCTTTCATGGATAAATTCTCGGTTAAGTGATCGAATTTCCACTTGAAACTGTTTTCTAAGAGTATTTGTACCTTTTATTGAAGAAATAATTACATATAGTTTTTTTTCCCTACTTTAACAAACAAATGCTACAATGTTTCTAACATGACGTTTTGTTTTCTTTCTTATTTTTCCATATAATGTTCAAGAGATGTGCATAAATGTTCTGCTATGTCAAACGGAAAGATTCATTTACACGTAGGCATAATGTTTATGTCACATAAGTGAATTTTACGACACGTTTCTGAAATTTTACCGTACATGTAAAGAAAAGTATATTTTCCTTACAATAAACGGAATATTACCTCACTAATTTGAATAAATTTCCTTATATTTTTTACAGTGGTGCGATACAGCTAAAATCTGCTTGTAAAATATGTCGACGATGCATTTATTGTTATTCAGTACAACAACGGATATGGTTTTTGTGAAAACATCCTCAATGTGAACATACAGTTCGTTACTTACGCATTGAAAAGGGTGGCTTTTGCAGTGAATTATGATTTTTAACTAGAGAATGACAAACAACAAAGCACACAATATTTCAGTGTACTTCTTGGCATTTTCAGAAATTCGTTGTTGTTTCTGTTAACATTTCTCCAATAAACCTAACTCCCTATTGCATCGGTAACATAAATAATATAATTAAAAAATATCGGATTTTCTAAAACTCTTAAATCTATGATTGCTCCCACCACTACAATTGCTGAAAATGGATACGAATCGTCGACCTCCAGACTGGCAAGAAGGTATTTTATTTTCCACCTCTTGTATCGCCAATGCCCTACTGGGATTTGTATGTGTATTATTTGATTTATAAGCACAAGTAGATGTTAAAAATATATACCCAACAAAACGTTCCCTTGTTCCTTCAATAAACAAAGCTTTATTACCTGTAAAACTTTGGAAGTTTGGCTCCGAAAGGTACCGTTACGTGTCTCTCAGCCATTATTGTCCCACAATTGACAGTTCTCCGAAGTTTTTATTATTTTTCTTGGAATACCATCAAACAATTCGATCATGTATACACCAAAGTCTTTCGTAAAATTTATTTTGAAAAGCATCAAAGAAACATGTCTGAGAAACTTGGTAGCTACTTTCATATTTGAGAAGTACATGGTTTTGATGAGATTTAATGTTATTTCTTACAGAAATTTATCGAATATTGGCACGTTACAAGGACATTAAATTTTTTGCTTTTAGGCATGTAAGATACGAATTTTTTTTTTTATCGTTGGTGTAAACGTCTATGGTTAGCCTGGTGAATGACAACTTATACACTTAACTAAACCTACAGCTAAACTTAGCGCACACTTCGGTGCGTTATTCAAAATTAGAACCCAGGAACATTAAATTTTAATATGGCATAAAAACGTTCCTCGTAGTAAGGCTAGTCAAAGGATTTTCTTCAGAGCAAGAAATGTGAACCAACTAAGGAAAATGTATAAAAAAATCTTGAACTGTACAGACGCACTTCTGATGAAAGACATGCTTGAAAAAGTTTTTGAAAACGTAGAAACTTCTGTATTCTTTTCAATGAATCATTACCAAAGAAGTTGTAAATTTAGAAACTATGTATAGAAGGGATACATAAAACAAAAGAAAACGTGCACTATTTTCTATCCCAAACGAGAAGAACTCAGCATATACGTAAGATAAAATTATTGTAGTGATAAAAATTAAGTTAATTCTACATGATTATAGAATCGCTTTTCCTCCTGAACTCGCAGAAGACGAACATTTGACTTCGGAGCGTGCACGAAAATTTGAATACGCCGTACTAACTGTATGTTGATAAAAAAATTTTAAAAAAAAAACAACACGCACAACTAGCGATAAGACAACAGGCTCTTTGAGATTCGCTTTCGCCAAAAGTCAGAAACTTAACAAGAAAACCTATATAAACGAATAGAAACAAAATTTCCAAAATAAATTACAGGATAACTAAACACATATTTAACCAGACATAGAAAAATCTCCTGTCTGATACCACGAATATGTTTTTTATCTCAAGAAAAGACCGGCATATCTGCAGTACCCCAAACACAAAAACGTGGAAAAAAGTTGTACTAAAATATTACATAAACATCATTTAAAAACGAAACGGACTTCGTGTTGTTTTACACCCGTGATATTAAATATTGGTGCGTTATAAACGTATTTTCATTCTTAGAAAATTTTATAGCGTCAGGTGAACAATGCGCAGTTACTAGTTTATTAGTTCACGGCATCAATGATTGGTTGCTATTTGCATCGGAAGAACACAGTGCACAACAAGTGGAAATCAAACTTCGTTTTCAAAAGCGCTCAATTAATTTTGGATTAGTTTTTCTGTAAGGTAGTAAGGAAATTATATGTCAGTCAGATGAAGAGAAATTTATTTACATGCTTGATAAAAAAACCTGTGACCACATGTATTAACATACTTTCAATTAATGTAGGTGTTACATTTCTAAGTTTGTTTCTAGTTTATATTTATGAGAGTGAATTATCCAGAAAATTTAAATTGTTGTCACAATCATAAATGCTGCTAGGAATAAAAAATATATAATGTTTTAAAAGCCCCATAATTATAGTTTCAATGAATCAAGTTAATGTGTAAGTTTGATGGGTTAATCGCTTATAGTCCATTCACGAAAACTTCCAACTTTTTGGAACCTCTATTAATTTTCTACTTTCAGGATATTCCTCCGCCTCATGCAGTCAATGCTTCACCAAGTCAAGAAAATTACTCCAAAGGGACAGCGCAACGCAATCGTGCGTACTCAATTTAATAAGACGCATAATAATTATTTCTTACTAAAGGCTGTTCACGATAAAGTCAGCTCATTTAAAATTAACCTTAGAAAAAAGTCACTACCCCTGCCTGCATTTTTTTAACGGGCGCACTGAGTGACATGCACGCAGTGAATGAATGGAAAATAGTTCTATATCTAACGTCAAATAAAAAGTGTTAGGTAACCATTTGTGTTAACTTAAATAATCTATTTCACTTTCTGTTTTTCGTATGCATCGAATTGTAAAAAATAGCAGATTTTTAACATATATACATTTATAATAATTCCACAGTTTTACCTGACATACGAATGAATAAAGTGATGAGGCACATGTTAATGTTAATATTACATCAGGCGGAGGAATACACAACGTGCATGCAAGTAGTTTTAAGCAGGTCTTTCAAAAGTGGTCATTTTCCCGTAAACAGCCTATAGTCATTAAAAATTCACGTTTTTTCACCCTGCTTTTTCTATATAAATTATAAACGAAATAATACCATTTATAGATAAAATATGAGTAAATGTTCAAAGTAATAAAAAGTAAAGTAATTTTATGTTGACAGAAGTATAAAATGTTTGTGTTACGTCAACTATGTAGAAAAGAATCAAGTACCCCATTAATAGGGTGGTTGTTCCAAAATTTGATTAAAAGAAGTGTGAAAAAACCGCTAATCGACTATAATTGCGATGTGACGGTAGGTGGAAGACGGAAGTTGAAAACACTGGTCTCCAACCCCGGAGTGGTCGACGATGAATCGACCGGGTCACAACGGCTTATATGACAGTCGTCACGCGCCTCAACCCAGTCCGGCAGTGCACTGCTGTTCGCGATTTATGGCGTCCTCGTGACATCCCTACGCCATCTCTACACCAGTTCAAGGGCTCATCTCGAGAACCAGTCAGCCGTGATAATGAGATGAGGAAGGAAAGTCCTCCGCAAGATAAAAGTAGCGACGTGCCTCTAAACTGTAACCCACACCCTCCTTTTAATAAATGCTGGCCAGTGAAAAAAAAAACTTATTTTACTGGCAACCAACCGAAACCAGGGGTAAGATTTACAAGATTTTGGAGGTATTTGAATATTCATCACTGAATCTTGCAGCTCACAGTAAATTGGAATTCATGTTTACAGAACCTATAATTTTTTTTTTAGTTTTGGTAGGTGTTCAGTCTTTTCATCATATATATATATATATATATTATATATAGAATATATATG
>NQII01011576.1:4007-26954 GCA_002778355.1 Clitarchus hookeri
ATCACCACTTGGTAGGTTTTCTTCTGGCTTTGTAACTTATTTGATAACCCCCTATATCTTATTTTGACTAGAAGAATCTTTGCTTTTCTCGACACAAGGAAGATTTAATTTTAAATTTATGAATATTGCCATCACCATCCTGGGTTTCTTTGACCACCACGTTAATGGTCAACTTCAATCTTGTCACTTCCTTGTGCAAAACATACATTTTAGTTTCGGTTTAATCGAATAAGGAGGAGAATAGCTGAAAAAGTAAGAGGTGTGCATATTTTCGTCTTATGCTCCAGTGCACATAATGTTCCCTTGTGAGATTGCGTTAATCATCTTGTGTACCATAGATCTGAATAAATAAGTAACTGTAATTCAATGTATGCATGCATTATTGGTCATTTGCATCTAGCTAGGTGTCACCCAGTCAGGACGAAGGGGAAGTTTTGTTTCCACTGCCGACACTAGAATTTAGCATCAAGGTCTTCTGTACTGTGCATGCAGCCTCATGCAGTGACTTTGTCTCACCACAGCTGAAAATCACCACACAGCTAAACTACATGCAACACACCCTGCGATAAAGTGTATCATACCCCTCAGTGGGATAATTCCCTGTGTAGCGCACTTTGCAACTTTAAAATACCAGCCTCACAGCATGCTCTGACAAGCTTGGCATGGTACCATTCTTTTACCGTCACCANCTTTGCAACTTTAAAATACCAGCCTCACAGCATGCTCTGACAAGCTTGGCATGGTACCATTCTTTTACCGTCACCACTTGGCACCTGGTGGCACGACGGTGGTGAAGACAATTGAAACACTTCGTAGTATTTAAATTACAGTTATTCTGCAGAATGGAGCTGTGCATGTCCCTGCGCAATGCCATGCCTGTCAACGCAAAGTTCCTTCACTATTTATTGTAGCAATTTATTATTTCCATTTCAGGAAAGAGTGTCGAAAGCTACTTGCTGTAAGACATAATCGCAGATTTTGTTCTTAGCAGAATTTTCATTCCGGACCATGCCATGCCCACTCAGTTGACTGTGGTGCAGCAGTGAATTAAAGGAAAACATCGATCCTACCGACAGAGACATTGTTACATGGGACACAACAACAAGCTATGGACACGACTCCACTTACCAAGACTGAGACCACCGAGTCTGTTGGATCATGAATACAGGATGACAACATACCTCCTCAATACTACTTGTGTTTTGAATCCACCATCCATCGGCACAAGGAATGTCCACAATCAGCCACAGAGTAATAAATCAAAGAGCTTGGAGAGCCCTGCCAATCGTCTGACTGCCTGTCATGTCTATTCAACTCTAGGCCTTTCGGGACCCAAACTTAGACCATTCCCTGTGTTGGAATATTGGTATTATACCCGAGGTTACACATCACTATTGGTGTTAACTGGTTCACAAGTCTCACAAGCTTCATATTTTGTCTCAATCTAACCAAAAGAAGAGGGACATCCATCCTACAAAATCCTAAACGCAAATTTGCATCTATCATGGTAACAAACAGTTTGGAATTAACAGAGTTTGAGTAATCCTACTTATTTATGTGAGCCGTGTCTCTTCTCCCTCAGCTCGTTCGTCCGGCTACAGCTGCGCAGATATGACATGTCCTCTACTATGGACAAGTCAACGCGAATGTAGCAGCCACCTCTACAGACTCCAGCGATGGCAACCCTCTATAGTAAGCACCACCAAAGTCAGAAGACGGCCGTTCCACTTGCTTACCCTCAAGAGAGAACTTTTGAGGGTGTGACAATTCGGGTCAACCACCACCACTAAGAGAAGTCCCCAGTAAAAATACAGCCGAGGAAACGAATGTGGTGAAGGGTTCAATGGATACCATGTTCCAACAACGCTATGTTTGCCCCCTCCACAGCTGTTTGCATCCCCGTGCATGTGTTGTGCATGCAGTGTGAGTGTTTCAGGAGTCGAGCAAAAATCGCTAGTGTGTGAAAACACTTGGTATCACATTAAATTGCTGTTACCAATTAGCTAGCTTTGTTTTTACACTATACGAGCATGGCTACCCATACCTCTCCTGGGGTATGAGTGGACTCACCCACCGCGAGCCAGACACTGCCATCCTTTAATCTTCCAAAACAAGGACGAAATTCATTTTTGTAAATATTAAATTTCAGTGTTCAATTTATATGCAACCTGCTTAATTATGCCACAGATTGGGGAAGACACCACCAGCATAAATGTAAAGAAATTGCTTTTGAGTTGTACTTATACATTTATTTTACACACCTAATTTGCTCATGCAAATTAGTCATTAAGGGTGACTGTGATTATGTGTACCTACATGTTTCGTGATGGAAATGGATCTTTGAATTTTTGCGCACAACTCGTCCACTTTTCAGCTTCGGTCTCGGTGGACGTCACCATGATTTTTCAATTGGTTCCGAGTGCATACTAGTAGTGGACATGCGCCGAGCCCTTCTGAGCCTTCAGCATTCTTGTGCCGACCACTTGGTTTTCCATAGTCAGGTTCTTATTCAGAACTTAATTCTCTCTCTTGTGTAGCCCGGAGGCTGGACCATTCCCAACCCTGTCAGCTGAAACAGCACCAGGGATGTGACTGCTTAATTTTGATCGGCCTCGTGCCTCATTTTTCTTTCGGTCGGTAAAATGCCATGGCCATTGCATCTGTATAAGTACCTCTAAGGAATATTTTTTATTTGAGTAAATTCAGTGTGCTACAAACTGTATTTTTATTTCGCTGTCGGCCGCTTCGTGGCCATGTAACTGTGTGAGATCTGCCCACTACTTCACCACAACCTTCCAATGATGTAACAATATGTTGTGTTCATGTAATATGGACATCTAACAATCTCACGCAAGATGTAGAGGGCTCATGCTCTCATTCAGGTAGGCATAGCTGGATTATTTCATCACTACGACAACAGCTCGTAGCAGAGTGATCTTGGGAGTAGCCACCATGGGTGAACAGCCCACACCCTAGAAAGAGTCTGAGCTATGGCACCCTTCAGAAAATTTCCGACAACTTACGAAACCTGGCACTGTAAGTTTACTCAACCTACTTCCCGCTCCTGAGACCATGGCAATTCGTCATTATATCAAGTCTTATCACAGTAAACTACTGATCTAAAAGCTATAACATAAAAAATGTAATTTAATGTACTCTTCAAGGTCATTACAAGTCAATGAACAGGGTACAACTCATGGCACAGTAACTGTTACAGTATANATTTAATGTACTCTTCAAGGTCATTACAAGTCAATGAACAGGGTACAACTCATGGCACAGTAACTGTTACAGTATACTAATATTCTGTGGAATTTAAAAGCGATTCATATTAAGAAAGATAAAAAACCTACTAACAAAAATGTGGTTTTTAAACACGTTATTTCTTTAAACTACTTGCATGNCATATTAAGAAAGATAAAAAACCTACTAACAAAAATGTGGTTTTTAAACACGTTATTTCTTTAAACTACTTGCATGATGAAATGATTTCTGATTTAATATTATATCTTCAGTTTTTCATCGGTAGACAGCATCACTAGCCAAATTGACCAAAATGATGACGCGAACCACGTGTCCACTTGTGACCACTTGCACTTCCACAGGCACTTACACCATTTAGCCGACACTGGGCAGAAGTGAATAACTGGCCGCAAGTATGTCAGTATGGGTCAATGAGAACGGATCACACCTGCCTCGTCGTCATGTACTGCATGACTCAAGTGACCTTCCTTCTTTATTTACCTCAAGAGGTAACTCTTGGGGGGAAATAACAAGTTCTCTAACACAGTGTCCTCTCGAAAGCCACAGTCATCAAGCGTCCGGGCAATTGGAGGGAACGTCGGTAAAGCTCGCACTGCGATGGCTAGCATCCTTCCCACCTGCGTGGCGTTGACTGGTCTGCTGACTGGGATATCAGTGCTACCGGATCCCAGGTATGGTTAAACTGCAGGGAATAATATCCTGAAGCAATACAAAGTGTCAAAAACGCCATAGCAAAATTAATTAACATAATTTCTTTACTAANAGGGAATAATATCCTGAAGCAATACAAAGTGTCAAAAACGCCATAGCAAAATTAATTAACATAATTTCTTTACTAAAACCTCAAACGAGCGTGGCTACTCACACCTCTTTTCAGGGATGGACTCGTCCACCCAACCCAAGCTAGAACACTTGGATTCGCCCATCTGCGAAGCAAACTGGAAACAGAAATGCACTTGCAAAACTTACCGGAAACTGAAATGCATTTTCAGTTTACTGTTATTCCAGTCAATTTTAGTATGTTAATGATGTTCAATGTTTAAAAAGGTAATTATTNATGCATTTTCAGTTTACTGTTATTCCAGTCAATTTTAGTATGTTAATGATGTTCAATGTTTAAAAAGGTAATTATTTATTTTCTTCACAGCAGGCTGTCTATCAAGATTTTACAGTTTTTACTTCATGTTTCTAGTGTCGTGACATCCCCTCTGACGTCATAGTCACAAACATAATTAACACTTAATTAATCAACTTGTTGCTCACCATAAAATTGTATTTTGTAACATATTAGTTGGCAATAAGAGGGTTCATGTTATTTTTCACATAATTCTTAGTGCTGCCTTTGGCCACTATTAGGAGAAGCCAACACCATGATTTTAGTCTAACTTCAGTACTAGGCCCAGCCGGTATCACGGGAGTTTCGCTCCATGTGGGCCCAGTCGGCAAATTCATTTTAGGCTGCAATCACTTTCAATTCAATAGTATTATCATGTAACAGGAACCTTTTGCTTAATTCGTGCTGAGGTGACGACCGTCTAGCTTCCTGTCATCCTTAACAGGACTTAACATATATCACGTAACTGCACCTAATTGTCATCCCTTAGGTCCTTATTGAACAGCAGTAGTCACTGGCAGACCACAGTGCCTGGTCCGCATAAATTTATCACATATCAGCATAAATGCATATGTATCAAAGAAGTAAGTAAACGTCTTGAATAACCACGAGTGTTTTATTTACTTTACCCCTTTGAGTACTTCGGGCGCAGCACCCTATTGCAGCAGTGACAAGTGTAAGTAAGGTATGTGAAGTGGCATACAACCCCACCAGCACAAAGAGTGAAACCACTAGGTACGTGCAATTATTGGTAAGTTCATCATTCATAAACACCACAGATCGACAGAGGACTCCATGGACTCACAGGCCCCTACACGTCAATGTGTATACATTCCTGTAGGGTCGCCATGCCGTAACTTGGATTGTGATTGCTTACGACCAGCTGAATTAACAGGGGGGATATATATATGATTTCGTATTTTTTCTAATTTGTATGGCTTTTTTCTTTCTCTCCCCCTCTCTCTCTCTCTCTCTCTCCCTTTCTCTCTATCTATTTGTTTTCATATAAATACATATATACACATTACATACACACACACAGATTTATATATTTATCAATATGTCTTTCTTTCTTTCTTTCCACAATGTCTATGGAAACAAGGAATGGAATGGCGGCGACTGAAGAATCGATGTCACGTCTGCTGAGACTTGCCCGCAAATTTAACTGTTTTTATGTATCAGGTAATTAAATTTCGTCCACTATTTTACGTGAAAAGCTTACTTAACGTCTAAGTTACCTTTACACATATAGTTTGAAGTAGGATAGTGTTAATTCTTATAGAGTTTATGTATTTACAATTTTGACAAATTCAAAATTGTATTAATTGGTGTGTTCTGACGTTTTTGGCACTTACTTTTTCAATTCAGATCCTTTCCACTTAGTTACAAGCTCATATTACGAACCACTATACAAGTTTGATAGTGGATATTATAAAATGTTACCTACGATATTTTCAAGATCTCGTGTTGAATTGGCACAGTAACATGTCTCTTGCCAAATAAAATCTAAATAAGTGTAATATTTAAGTTTATCGCATAACACATTAATTACTAAACATTATATACCTAATTAATTTACATCTACTTATATGTACCGGATCAGTTCCCTCACAGTAAAGGCCCGGGCTTAATTGACATAAGCATTCCAGAAGCAACGTTATAACGATAACAGCTATTTGAGTGTAATTTGTCAAACATTATGAATTAACATTTACTAGAGCGCTAAAAACATTACATAATATTATGTACAAGNTTGAGTGTAATTTGTCAAACATTATGAATTAACATTTACTAGAGCGCTAAAAACATTACATAATATTATGTACAAGATTGAAGTTACGTCATAAATACATAAATTTAGCATGGTACAATCAAAATACCACAGTACTAACATTACAATCGAAATACTCATAACACAACAATCGATGCATTGTACAACCTTGGTGTCGCTTATGTTGAAAACTTCTACAACGGAGAAAAAATAATGCAGGCTAACATTTGCAGTACTAAACAATACTTNGTGTCGCTTATGTTGAAAACTTCTACAACGGAGAAAAAATAATGCAGGCTAACATTTGCAGTACTAAACAATACTTATTTATTATTTGTATACGAAACAGATAACAATTTACAGAAATTACAAATGACATCCCTAATGTGAGTATAGGGAAGGAGTTTTATTCTATAACCCTTATTTATCCTTTTATGGTAGTTGCATCACGTAAATNCCTAATGTGAGTATAGGGAAGGAGTTTTATTCTATAACCCTTATTTATCCTTTTATGGTAGTTGCATCACGTAAATACTCTTCTACTATGTAGTATGGTTTAATTTGTAAAAAAAATTTAATTTCTTTTTAAATTTTGTAATGTAAAAATTGTGAAGGTCGTGCAGTAAATGATTGATTAGTTTTACAACAGAGTAGTAGGGACTCTGGGAGTACTTCCTTGTCATGTGTGCGTATATGTGCAGCTCCTCTCCGTGTCTAATGTTATATATATATATACACATACACACACACACAGGGTAGTGGTAAACACAATATCGCAATTAGTCTAATTGTACAATACTGATTCATCTCCCTTGTGTAGTGGTACGATTTTAGAATATTTTAGTATATCTGGGAATGTGTCCCGCACTAAACATTCATTAAAGATATAACAAAGTGGGGATGTAAGCACTATTAGTTTCCATACACATTAATATATTTTTGTACTTTCAAAATTTTTTTTTTAAGAATTTTTTCTGGACCATTGAAAAATTCTTTGAAATGCTCCTTTACTTGAGATCTGTACAGCATTATTACACAGAGATTAGGTATATTTATACAGCTTGCCTCTAATACCTTTTCTTTACACAATGATTCTAAGTTTATTTGTTTACTGCTAATGTTCCACTTCCTGTGTATTGTGATCTGCAATGGCCAGAGCTTAGATAGAAGTTAAATTGACAATGTTTAATCTCATCACTCCTCAACCAATGTTCAGTTAGGCAAAGTATATCTAACATATTGTGACTTCAGTAACTGTTCCAAGACAATGTTTTGGTTTTTAATACAATATTACAAATCTGTTGGTGCAAAATACTATCAATCCATGAGTTTACTGTTGGTTGCACTCTGCACTCTATTTTCGCTTGAAGTGGACTTGAATTCTGCTTTCTATAGTTTGTTATTTGCTGTGCTCTTCTTTGTTCTTAAGTTACGCTGCTTATATTTTCATCTACTGATAGCAGGATGCTTGGAGTGTGATGCCATGATACACAGTGCAATTTTAGACTATTTTGCCAATCTGATTCAAGTGCAGTCAATGTCTAGTGTGTTGGTCTCTTTGTAGAGTACTAATATCAATGAGGCTGACATTGTTGAAAACGTTACAGGTTCATTGTATTTTATTGTTAGTTCTCTCTATTTGCAAGTTTACACATGCATTTGACTGCAAATAATGTGTGTGTTAGTATTTGCAAGTTTGGGCAAACGTTTCTTCAGGGTCGTTATTACACTGTTAGCTTCGTAAGCACGTCACAACACAATCATGGTGATCTGACTTCAATTGTCACTACACTTTTAATGCGTATTTGTTTGCTTCCCCAACTTTGCTACTTGAGAAAGTTTAGTAGATTTAATTGGTAACACACTACAAACTGAACCAAAGACAGTCACTCCATGAAAACTGAAGTCAATACACTCAATTTGACAATGTATTATGATATTCGATGCTTATGATTGGGTGTAAATCACAATAGTGGGTAAAGCTAAGAAATTGTGGAGTAAACGTTATTAAAAAATGGGAAAAATAACACCACAACAAATGCATAGATGTCCACAAATGACTCCAGAAAAGTAAATTCACACAAAATGTGCACTTTCTGCTTCCTCGAATGTTAGCTGTAGGGAGTTCAGATGGTACACTGATTTACTTGCTTCATGCTGTTTAACATGCTTCATACAGGTAAAAACGTATGGAAGAGGTAAATTGGCATACCCTTGATGTTTGCTATCACTCGCACTCCAAGAGACAGAGTGGCACAGATTTTGCTTGAATTCACTTTCCTGGTAATAACTTAGCAGTTGGTAGAAAATCCCAATTTGCAAACCTCAAACAAAATGCCACCATCACCAACATTGGTAACAAATACATCGATGAATTCGCCTTGCAACAGAAAGCGGCACGGACATCCACTGTGATGTGCTGGGGAAGTGGCACATTCGACCCACTGCATTGATGCAGTGTGAGTGGGTAAACAACCATTTGCTAACTTACAAGTTGAGTTAACACAAGTACTTCCTTTCTGTGTGCATTACCAAAGACTTGTTAACATTACGCTGCACCGTATTCTATTCCTTACTGCCGTGATGTGGACGATAGTTGTTGCCCATTGCCACGTCAGTTACAGTCAACACCATCAAGAGAAGGCCAAACATTGGTTGTAACTTAACAGTTTGGATATGTCCTCAGAACACATGTGAACCTACTGATTCTCAACTCCCAACATTCTGCAACTTTGACACACAAGTTAGTGCAAATGTTCACATGGTCAGATTCAAAAAACTGTACAAATACACACATGCTGTGGTCATTGTTCCCCTAAACCTGTAGTTGTATTAATGGAAAAACACATGATTACATGTCTGTACAAGTTTTCTTCTTTCACTTTGCTTTTGTAAGGGAATATGGCAAAATCATGTAGACAACAGCAGGTGGTAATTGTTAAGAATCATTGCTTTTCGGGGGGAAATATCTCAGAAAATGGTATAAATCGACATTACCGTACACTGTCAGGTGAACACAGAAAACAATATCAGTGGACTATCGAACTCAAGGGTAATGCTTGTTGACTAAGTACCCAGGCAAAGTATTTGGTGGTTGTGAACTTGAATTTTTTGGAAATGTTTAGTTTTAGGGGAATAACACAATATACTTTTTTAGTTTATTTGAACGTGTTAATTCATAATCAGCCGTGTAATAAACCTTCAGTATCACAAAATTGTCAATGTCAACATTAAAATATTGATTACATAAATGTTGCTCTTCGTTGGTTATAGCAATTTTTTTTTAATTGTATACATTTAATACTACTTTAAATGTCATTTATGGTCATCTAAATTTATGTACTGGAAGAGGAAACCTTACTATACTAGAATAACAACAGATAAACAAAAAGTCATCACAAAAAAATCACATAACCAACATTTAAATTCCCTATCTCGTTTGTTTTAAAATATTTTAATTTGAACTGTTTTCTAGTTTTTTTTTCATATAAATGAATTATTCACTGTTTTTAGACAAGAGAAGGTCGTCTTGGTGATGTCACCTGTTCACGGCTGTTCTTGGACAACCTCAGCAGCCACGACTATTAGTAGAATTTCTCTCTCCTAAGTCGATGTTGAAGTGTAATACGGCCCGTCAATAGTACCATAATCTCTGGACCATTCACACGTCGACCTTAAACTGATAACATTGTCTTTTTTGTCAATGTTAGTAGAAGTTTTATAGTGCGTATGAAAAGTGCAATGTGGATATGTTATTTTGTGACTGTGCCGAGCGTCCATATACATGTGATATTCATAAATATACAGGGTGGATATGAACTGTACCAACAAACTTTGCGAGGTGATTCCTCATCAAAAAATTGTGTCGAAAATATATACACAATATATATCCTAAGTCTATACCGAAGGGGTGAAAACTGCCCTTGAAAGTGTATTTGGCATATGTTTTTTGCTAGTAACACAGCCAGAATATCTGAGTGTCTTGATACTGCATTATTAAACAGCAAAGTACAAAGCACAAAAATAATGGGCTCCAATATCAACCCCCATCCATGAAAAGGGAGGGGTTGGCAGCACATTTGTGCAAAAAAAAAAAATGTACCTGTTTTACTATGTTGTAACCCATGGATGTGCAACCTATTGTACATGGTGAATAAAACTTTTGTCTTGTGTTTTTAAGCTAAATGCTGCCGTTTTCGAGAAATTAATTTATGCAAATGGAGGTCACTTGGGGTGTAGATGGAGCAATGGGGAAATTACATGGTGATGAAAGGGTGTGCCCCAAACAAAAAAAACACCCTGGCCAATGTTAACATCTGCCATGTTTCCCAGATACGAATATTCAGGCCAACCCCACCGGGAATCGAGTCCGATTTGCAGTGGTGGAAGGCGAGCAGTCTGGCCACTGCGCCACAACGGGTCCTACTTGTATATCAGCAATAGTTTGTTGGGGTAGGTATGGATAACATGTGACACACGACTTGTTCCAACATTACATGGTGTCATCTAAAACAGCATCATGCCCTTACAGCAAATGTGTTGCTATGGGCCAGATGTTGAGTTTCATTGTTGGAACATTATGAATTAATTTCTCGAAAACGGCGGCATTTAGTTTAAAAACACAAAAGGGAAGTTTTGTTCAACATGTACGATAGATTACAAATCCACAGGAAACGATGTACAAAGTGATACAGTTACATTTTTATTTGCACAAATGTGCTGCCAACCCCTCACTTTTACAGATGGGGGTTGATATTGGAGTCCATATTTTTGTGCTTTATGTTTCGTTGTTTAATAATGCAGTATCCAGAAACTCAAGACATTTGTCTTTCATTGTGGCTGTGTTACTAGCAAAAGACATCTGCTTGAACTACACTTTCAAGGGCGGTTTTCACCCCTTCAGAATAGACCTAGGCTATATGTTGTGTATATATTTTCAACCAATTTTTTTATTTGGAATCACCTCACAAAGTTGGTCTTTACAGTTCACATCCACCTTGTATATGTCACTGGAATCTTTATTGTTCACTCACTTTGTTTTCATTTCATTTTGTCTAATTTATTAAATTTCTTCTAATAGTTCATTATGTATTTGTATCAAATCAAATTCAACTAAACTCAACCATGTTTGATATACCTATTTTTTTTTATTCAATTCTGTGGAACCAGGTGTGTGTAATTTACAAGGAAATCAAAACACAAATTATTTTGTGAAGGAGAGTTCTTCATTGCAAGGATGTAAAAAGAAATCACTTATACAACTTTAATACCTAATGTTAGATGTAGAATACTATATACATCATTTCTCTAAGATACAATTAACTGGAACAAACAAATGTAAGCTTTTTCATTTGTACCTAATATGTGTGAGAGTTTCAGTGGTGTTGCAAGTTATTTTATCTTCATGCTACAGTGTTAGCAGTTGTCTCTGGTTTTGTTGTCTTGGCTTACCTTTATACACCAAAAATAGTGCCAGTTCACACCATGTTGCTCTTGCAGTGTCGATAGCAGTTAACCGAACTTGCCTCAATCAACAAAATTTATCTTTTCGCTCAGAAGTCAAACTTTGGTTGCTAACGAGACATGTAAATTATTATATTATTCACGAAGAAACAAAACACAGTATCAAAACAATTACATATATAATCAAGGCTGATTCTAGCCTCGCTGAATGTCGCTTCTATTGACGCAATCAGCAAGTGTAATGCTGTTTCTATCATACACATGAATCATAATTCATGTTCATGTATTTTGTCATTAACAACCTTAGTTTGTCTTCCAATGTCAATATCTTAACTCTTAATGGTCCTTTCAAACTGTACATGCAAGATAATTGTATCCTCGTGAACAATTTATGGAAGTGTTGGTACCATAGTCTTATACATAGTATGGATTCAACGAGGCAACATTGTAGCATCCAATTACACTGCCATTACGTGGATCTTTTACCCCATAACAGTTTGCATTATTACCTCAAACACTTGTTAAGGTCCAATGTACAGAAGGCACAATTTGCTTGTAATCTTTCCCCATAATTTACTAATTGGGTTTGACCTGATTAAAACAAAATCCACAATTTAAAAATTTTTACGTCTTATTTTCTTATAAATTTTTTTTCTGCGACTAGCAGTAATATGTAACCTTGCTTGCACAAATGTAATAATTTCTTCCTCTAAATTATCTTTGATATCATTCGTATTCAAATCAGTGACATTGTCAGATATGGGCATCTTCAAATGGCTCCAATCACCGACACTTGTACAGTATAATTCATTATATATTCAATCAACTGCAATTTATGTTGCCAGTTTTGTTGCACTTCATGGCAGTGGATCCTGGTCATAGTACCAAGAGTTGTCGTGCGCTGTTCTACAGGATTTCCCAGCGGGTATCAGACAGATGTAGTGATGGGGATAATATCCTATTTACGCACTTTGTCTTGCCAGACTTCGCTCATGAATTACGATTCCTGACAATGTGTATTTTGACTTACAAATTTTTTCAATAAACAATGTTAATTTCCTCATCACAGTCCTTGAAGACACTTATCGGGTACAGTTTAGTACACTTGGAAAATATATTCACGATCACAAATATGTACTGAACACCAGATTTAGAAACTGGTAATGGACCAAATAAATTGTATTAAATCCAAAGGAGCATTCAGTATTATTGTTTGAAAATTGTTCTTTTCGTGGGTGTGTTTAGCTTTTTGGCAAACATAACATGTGCAAACTATAGTTTAGCTGTAATAGTCTGCTGCATCTTGGGCCAATAGAGTTGGCATCTCTAAATGTCATAAACTTTACTAATACCAACATAACTGTAGACAATATGCAATTTCCAAATTGTCATTGATAACTGATTGCGGTAATACTAACTTCCATTCCACTTCGAAGGTGGACTTGGTTCTGGTTCGACTAATCAAAATTCCTTCCTGTGATAAACAGTACTGAGTGTTAATTTTGTCTTCTGGCGAAGATTCTTGCAATCGCTGTACTGTAGATCTGCCTAACTTGCCTGCTTCTTGAGATGTTCTCAAGTGGTTGAAAATTCGTGACAATTATGTGTTGACTATAAACTGAAGCTTAGTAGCATAGGCTGCTACGACAACTGGAGGGTTCCTGTTTTCNACATCCACCTTGTATATGTCACTGGAATCTTTATTGTTCACTCACTTTGTTTTCATTTCATTTTGTCTAATTTATTAAATTTCTTCTAATAGTTCATTATGTATTTGTATCAAATCAAATTCAACTAAACTCAACCATGTTTGATATACCTATTTTTTTTTATTCAATTCTGTGGAACCAGGTGTGTGTAATTTACAAGGAAATCAAAACACAAATTATTTTGTGAAGGAGAGTTCTTCATTGCAAGGATGTAAAAAGAAATCACTTATACAACTTTAATACCTAATGTTAGATGTAGAATACTATATACATCATTTCTCTAAGATACAATTAACTGGAACAAACAAATGTAAGCTTTTTCATTTGTACCTAATATGTGTGAGAGTTTCAGTGGTGTTGCAAGTTATTTTATCTTCATGCTACAGTGTTAGCAGTTGTCTCTGGTTTTGTTGTCTTGGCTTACCTTTATACACCAAAAATAGTGCCAGTTCACACCATGTTGCTCTTGCAGTGTCGATAGCAGTTAACCGAACTTGCCTCAATCAACAAAATTTATCTTTTCGCTCAGAAGTCAAACTTTGGTTGCTAACGAGACATGTAAATTATTATATTATTCACGAAGAAACAAAACACAGTATCAAAACAATTACATATATAATCAAGGCTGATTCTAGCCTCGCTGAATGTCGCTTCTATTGACGCAATCAGCAAGTGTAATGCTGTTTCTATCATACACATGAATCATAATTCATGTTCATGTATTTTGTCATTAACAACCTTAGTTTGTCTTCCAATGTCAATATCTTAACTCTTAATGGTCCTTTCAAACTGTACATGCAAGATAATTGTATCCTCGTGAACAATTTATGGAAGTGTTGGTACCATAGTCTTATACATAGTATGGATTCAACGAGGCAACATTGTAGCATCCAATTACACTGCCATTACGTGGATCTTTTACCCCATAACAGTTTGCATTATTACCTCAAACACTTGTTAAGGTCCAATGTACAGAAGGCACAATTTGCTTGTAATCTTTCCCCATAATTTACTAATTGGGTTTGACCTGATTAAAACAAAATCCACAATTTAAAAATTTTTACGTCTTATTTTCTTATAAATTTTTTTTCTGCGACTAGCAGTAATATGTAACCTTGCTTGCACAAATGTAATAATTTCTTCCTCTAAATTATCTTTGATATCATTCGTATTCAAATCAGTGACATTGTCAGATATGGGCATCTTCAAATGGCTCCAATCACCGACACTTGTACAGTATAATTCATTATATATTCAATCAACTGCAATTTATGTTGCCAGTTTTGTTGCACTTCATGGCAGTGGATCCTGGTCATAGTACCAAGAGTTGTCGTGCGCTGTTCTACAGGATTTCCCAGCGGGTATCAGACAGATGTAGTGATGGGGATAATATCCTATTTACGCACTTTGTCTTGCCAGACTTCGCTCATGAATTACGATTCCTGACAATGTGTATTTTGACTTACAAATTTTTTCAATAAACAATGTTAATTTCCTCATCACAGTCCTTGAAGACACTTATCGGGTACAGTTTAGTACACTTGGAAAATATATTCACGATCACAAATATGTACTGAACACCAGATTTAGAAACTGGTAATGGACCAAATAAATTGTATTAAATCCAAAGGAGCATTCAGTATTATTGTTTGAAAATTGTTCTTTTCGTGGGTGTGTTTAGCTTTTTGGCAAACATAACATGTGCAAACTATAGTTTAGCTGTAATAGTCTGCTGCATCTTGGGCCAATAGAGTTGGCATCTCTAAATGTCATAAACTTTACTAATACCAACATAACTGTAGACAATATGCAATTTCCAAATTGTCATTGATAACTGATTGCGGTAATACTAACTTCCATTCCACTTCGAAGGTGGACTTGGTTCTGGTTCGACTAATCAAAATTCCTTCCTGTGATAAACAGTACTGAGTGTTAATTTTGTCTTCTGGCGAAGATTCTTGCAATCGCTGTACTGTAGATCTGCCTAACTTGCCTGCTTCTTGAGATGTTCTCAAGTGGTTGAAAATTTGTGACAATTATGTGTTGACTATAAACTGAAGCTTAGTAGCATAGGCTGCTACGACAACTGGAGGGTTCCTGTTTTCTGTGGTATTATGTCTATGTTATTGTCTTGAACTCCACAGAGAACAGCAGCTGAGCCGTTGTCCGTTCCTTTAATATACTGAATTTCTAAATCACATTCCTGTAAAATGAGAGACCACCTTGTCAGCCGGCTTCCAAAGATTTTGTCAGGTTGTGCAATTTAATGCTGGATGGTCTGTTATTAACTTTATTTGTTTACCCAGTAATATATTCTTCACTTTCTGCGACAGCGTAGTTGCGTTTGGCATTATTTTGTGTTCGGCTTGCCATGGCAACAGTTTTCTCGACACTGTCATCACAATGTGCCAGTTTTACACCAAAAGCATAGATTGATGCATCTGTGAAGAGCAAAATTGGATGTCCTTGCACCGGGTGAAGAATGGCGTTCAATCAGAAAGATTTTCTTGAGCTCTTGAAATGCAGTTTGCTCTTGCTTTGTCTATTGCCATACATGTTCTTTCTTTAAGGGGGTCAGTCCCTGTCAAATTATTTTTATATATTTTCCGCCACAAAATTGATTTCAGGAAATTCGTTACAATTTTTGGCACGACAAAGCATGAATAATATCTTCCTTAATGTTCTTGAATTGTTACAGCCTCCTTTTTTTTCTTCTTACTTTCTTTCTTTCATATTTTCTAACTTGTAACAGCCGAGGTAAAATAATTGATTATTTTGTGAGAGCGACTACAGAGGTCATAATAACTGTGGCAGTCGAACAGAACAGATTTCATAAAACACATTAAGTTACAACCTATGTCATGTTGGCCAAAAAAATTCATCCAAAATCCTTGTTTGCAGGTAGTAGCTGAAAATAAAAAAATCCAAAATGGTGGGGCCTGATCCCCCTTAAGAGAGCAAACAACGGTAATGCTACTCACGCTATCTGGCTAGAGTAGTTACGGTTAAATCCCACTACACCTAAGAATGCTCGTAATTATTTAATATTCCATGGCGGTGGGAGTTGAGTGATGGTCTTGAGATTATCGGGCGCCATTCTGATACCTTGAGAAGTCAAGATGTGTCCTACAAATGGCACTTCATCTCTGCAAAACCATGATTTCTGAAGTTTTGTTGTCATACCTGCTTTATTTTGTCTCCGCAACATGGTGTCGAGGTGTACCAGGTGCCCGTCGTAAGATTCGGACACAATCAGTTTGTCGTCCGTATATGCTAGGGCAGAAGGTTTGCATTCTGGCACAGCATTGCAAAGGCCGAAAGGCATCACCTGAAATACATACTGCTGGCGCCGAAATAAAAAAGCAGTGTACTGTCTAGATTGCTCTTGGAGTATTACTTGCCAGTTCCCCGAAATTAGGTCTAAATTACTCAGGTACCTTCCTCTCCGATACAAACGTAAGATCTCATTAGTCTGTAAGTGACACTCGTGATTATTTACAGTGATGTTGAAATTTTTTGCATCTAGACAAAGCCTCACAGTACCATCTTACCAAACGCAAACTATAGGATTAGACGAGAGTATGGACTGGCTTCCCATTTCACGATTTTCCAATCAAGCACGAGTAACAAGTATTTAACTATGTATTTAGTTGGAATTGGGTACAAATGCTTGTGAAATGGTTCTCCTTCCTTTACTGTGACTTTTGCGCTATATTTCCAATTTTAACCTGGTTTATCAGAAACTGTGTAATGGGGTTGTACCAGAGTTTCGTGNTGACTTTTGCGCTATATTTCCAATTTTAACCTGGTTTATCAGAAACTGTGTAATGGGGTTGTACCAGAGTTTCGTGCAAAGCTCTTTGTTGTCTCAGCTCTATTGTATTAACCTCTACAACTACATTCTAAATGTGCTCCTCGGTGGCTATTAAGCCCATATTTCCACTGGAAACATGGTAGACTGTGATTTATTTTCTAAGCAGGCTGACGAATGTATCGGGTGGCTGCCACTTCTCGGGTTAAGATAATGCTGTGTTGGTGTCAGAAGGAGTTATTAACAAACTGCCAAAATCCAGTTTTACGGTCTAACGTATATGAAAATCAATCCCTAAAATAACCGAATTTGCTAAACCTTTGAACTATTTATAGAGCAGCATGTTTTGGTTCATCTAGCCCTCTGATTTCAATTATTGTTTTTCTGTTTACAAATGGACTGGCTTTCGAAATCACACCAAAAATCTTGATTCGTTGTACAGGTAATGTAGGTAATATTGTTCAATAACCTCATCTTTCTGCTCCCACTTCACCCTCAGAACGCACTTGAACAATGTCGTTTAAGTATATGTTTTTGCCTTTTTTACGTGACGAATACTGANCACTTCACCCTCAGAACGCACTTGAACAATGTCGTTTAAGTATATGTTTTTGCCTTTTTTACGTGACGAATACTGTGATCAGGTTTGTGCATGCAACAAAATATCTTGTATATTGATAGTGAAATGACTAGAATACTATTTATTTTGTTCCATGCTTATGCAAATTTACATTACCATTTATTAAAATCCCTTTAAATAGAGAAACTCAGCTTCAAACTAATAAAATGTCTACAAAAAATTAAATTTTTATTGCCTTTGTCCTATAGATCCGGGAAAGAATGTGACGGAGACAGGGAAAACCTGGCTAAGTCAAGGAGTTTTGTTTTAATTTCTTTGTAGTCACCTGGTAGGGCTCAACGTCTCATCGACAGCGAAGGGCATTAGAGATGGAGCAAGTTGCTCAGAGAAGCAGGAGCGGGGGAGAGAGATCTGCCATGGCATCTAGTAAGGAACCATCCCAGCATTCATATGGAGGGATTTCAAGAAACCATGGAAAACCAAAATCAGGATGTCTGAACTGGGAATATTAAATCTGCTTCCTTCCGAATGCAAGTTCGTTGGTTGACCACTGTGCCACCTTGCTTGGTGGCAAACTGAGGGCAAAGTATAAACTGCATTGAAAAAATTGGCTGTCCTCTGCCAGGTTGGCAATCCATGTATGTGGTTGCACATCACTCCACTCGAAAAAACACAATGAGGTTGGCTAACATTAGAAAAAAAAAGGATGACCTGGAGATGTCAGGGAAATTTACGTTAAGTCGGGGATTTTAGATAAATAGCTAGACATTTATTAAATAATAAGAAAATGCTGAACTGTTCCCTTCTGCTACATGCTATCTCATGAATTTATTTTACATTATTTTGGTTAATTCAATCTTTGTAGGAAAATTTAAAAGCCAGGAGGTAATATTGTTGGTTTATATGTAATCATAACTGCATATCTTCGTGACTGTATTTTTTCTTGTTGATAACAAGCATTTACATAATGGAAAATGTGACTAACTTTAGGTGCCAGCTTCAGATTTTGCAAATGAAATATTAACTGAGATAATTGGAACAATTGTAATGGTTCTCAGTGAATTTTGTATTACGACTGTTTCTGCCTCTGAGATAGTGTTCCACCTGTTGGTCACTTATGACAAGTCATTTATCTATGGATTTGTTTTGAAAAATATCTGTTGATGCAGAAAAGAGCATTAGAAAAAGAAAGCTACATCGGTGCTACTCATAAAAGAAAATTGTAATGTTTAAAGAAATAACTTAAAAATAATAATAATAATTAATGCTATGCATGTTGGACAAGGAAAAGGAACAACTGTATGCCTGGAAAAGTTAGGGACTTTCTTGGGTTGCGTCATAAAGCTACAGAAGGTGAAAATCAGATTGAGGTAGGCTAACAACTATGTACTGTAGTAGACAGCCACGAGACATATATCTTCCAGATTGCATGTTATGTACTGCTTATCGCTGCCCCCACGTTCAGGGACATTTCCAATGACCACCAAGCTTTCAGATATTGTGCGCGCAGTATAATGTTATCAATAATAGCTCTGTGAATAAATTAGAAATCTAATTTAGTTCTTTTATTTTTATTAAGACCTCCAACCCTCACGAACTTGGATTCGTTCCTCTGGCGTCTTGTCACACAGTGTAATCATGCACTTCATTACTGACAGTGTACTGACATTTGTAAAAAAGTTGGATCCTGTCAGCATTGTTTCTTTATGGTAACTAGATTTATCTCTGAAAATGTTAGGCACTGGTACATTGTGTGTTTTCACATTTAAATCATTGTGACCTAAATATAACTGATTTCAATGAAAATTTATTCTCAATTTTGTAACTACTTGCATTTGTTGTATTTTTAACTGAAAATGAGACAGTATAACACCATTTTATGACAAATTGAATTGGCTTCTTTGGAAAGATAAGCAGAAATTTAAATTTGTAATGCTGCCACATAGAATACTTACTTCTTCCCATGTAAAATATTTTCCATTTAATAAAAGATGAATATATCTGGGATACTAGATACTCATCGTCTACAATATCTGTACCAGCCTGTACAATTGTAAAGTTCACTGTGTTAGTATCAAGAGCATGGAACGGGTCGTCAGATACAAATCATAAATGTAATGCCAACAGTCACATGTAAAAAATCACATCAAGGAAATAGTTATAACAATCAACCGTTATCATAACTAGAACATTCTTGTGCTTAATCTATCTGTAAGTTATAAGGTTTTTCTTATTAATTATATAATTTATTTTAAAAAAATGTTGTTAATAACTTTTCAATTTATTTATTAGTATATGATTAGTTTATATATACAGTCGAATCACATTATTATGACCACCTGCTAGTATCCAGAGTAACCGCTCTTCGCAGCACGGACAGCAGGCGGTCACTCAAGTCAGGTGCTGATAGTTCTCCATGGGTATCTGGAGCCGAGCTGTCTGCAGTGCGTCCCACAACTGTGGAAGGATGCGTGGCAGAGGAGACAGACTGCGAACACGACAATCGAGGTGGTCCCACAGATGTTCAATTGGACTGATATCGAGGCTGTTTGGGGGGAGGGAAGAACTTGGAAGTCTTAATCGTGCTCTTCCAGCCATGTGCAGACACTTCTAGCCATGTGGCAAGGCATATTATCATGCTGGCAGATCCATCCTCCCGAGGAAAGACAATCATCATGTACGGGTGGACGTGATCGCCGAGCGAGGATTTATAACCAAATTTATTAAGAGTGCCTTCCACATTGATGATGGGTCCTAGAGAATACCACGAGAACATTCCCCAGATCATAACACTGCCCCCACCGCCTTGTATTTGTCCAGCAATGGATGCAGGGTGTCGGTTCTCCTACATTTCTCGCCGGACATACTGTCGCCCATCCGTTCAATGTGGTTGAAACCGCGATGTGTCGGAGAAGGCTACCCGTCGCCAATCATCAGCGGTCCAGTCATTTTCGTCGATGCACCTGTGTTAGCATGGGTGCAGTCACCTCCGTCTACTCTGAAGCCCCATTGGCAGAAGGGTTCGCTGAACTATTGCACTAGACACGGGTTGGGATGCCCTCTGGTTCATTTGGAAGGTGAGCTGTTCCACTGCGTCGGTTGGCCTTCACGCACCCTCGTAGTCGACGTTCACCTCTGACATCAATAGTGTGTGGAGCTCCGCAGTTTCCACGACGGTTGTTCCCAATGATGCCATTCGTCCACACTTGATACACCTTTACCACAGAGGCATGTAAACAGTTCACAAACGTCGCTGTTTCCTAACTGCTGTCCCTCTTGGCCCGAAAGCCGATGATCATCACTTTTTGCAACTCCGTTAAATCGCTTCCCTTACCTGTGACAGCTGGAAGTGCACTGTGTACAGCCAGCTTGTCGCTAGCATTATATACCCATGTCACGGGCTATACTTCATGGGCTACACACTGCAGATTGCATTTCTAGCAGGTGGTCATAATGAGATTTAACTGTGTATATGGTAATTATTCAGAATAGGGGCTTTTCCGAGAGAAAAAACTAGCCGGAAAATGGTACATCGACATTACTTATCACACAGAACAGGAATTTACTATATTACACTATACAGTATGAGTATAAAAGAATACCCCAACTTTGAAGGTTTATGATACCAAAACCAAACAACCTACAACCTTGATTCACCAATGAAATGAACCGTGCAACCGTGAAGTTGGTTTACCATACATTCATACATGTTCAATGTGACCACCACGAGGGACCCGAACGACATCTACGCGATGATCAAACTCGTTCCACACTCTTGTCAGCATGTCCTGTGTTACATGTTACAGTTTGGATGGCGTTTGTAATTCTCGTTTTGAGGTCATCAGTGTTAGCCGGCAATGGTGGACGAAACACTTGATTCTTTATGTACCTCCCATAGAAAAACATTGCACGGCGTAAGATCTGGGCTTCTTGGGTGTCAGTGATGAAGAGCCTGGTAACCAGCTGCTCCTTGACCAATCCAGTGTTGCGGCAACGTCTCTTTTAGGTATCCGTGAACAGCTAGGTGAATGGGATGGCGCACCATCCTGATGGAAAATGAAGTCCCCCGCCGCCTCTTCTAACTGAGGAAACAACCACTCTGCTACCCTCTCACCACCTCAAACCGTAACACCAGACATGCTAACAAGAGTGTGGAACGAGTTTGATTGTCGCGTAGATATCGTTCGGGCCGCTCGTTGTGGTTACATTGAACATTTATGAATGTATGGTAAACAAACTTCACGGTTCCATGGTTAATTTGATTGGTGAATCAAGGTTATAGGTTATTTGGTTTTGATATTATAGACCTTCAAAGTTGGGGTATTCTTTTATACTCATCCTGTATATTATGTGTGTGTGTGTGTGTGTGTTTCCATGTGTGTGAGTGTGTTTATTTATATATATATCTATATCCCTAAATACATAGTTTTTTAATAGTTAAATTCAAGGAAAGGCATAGATCTTACTTAATATTGCAGTGCAAAATTAAAACTTACTGTCAAATGTGTTCATTAACATCTAGATAGTGACAATTCTGTCATGGTAAAATGTTACTTTCCACCTTGTATACTGTAAAATACAGGCTGCCAAACGTTTGCTAAAGTTTTTCTATGGAACATTTCTACCTTGTATATTGTAAAATATAGGCTGCCAAACATATGCTCAGTTATGTAATAAAGTACATTGTGTATTTTTTCTTTACAAGTCGATCAGTGTTAACTGTCAGTGGCTCTGGATCGTTGCTCGAGAAACATAGGCTGGAGGAATGTGCGATGCTGGGAGGTACTGTATAATAGCTGTGTGATGTTGGGTGAAGTCTTGGCAACAGACTCCAACCAGAGCGATGTATTAAGAACGGTTTGCTGGCACGGAGACAAGCAACTTCTTGTCGCAGCAGAGTTGCTCTTATCAGCAGTGTGCTCNGCTTCTTGTCGCAGCAGAGTTGCTCTTATCAGCAGTGTGCTCGTCCCATCGGGCCTTGTATTCACTAACCTCGGCAAACAGCGGGGAGCCTATTCAGGTTATTTTTGTGTGGTTTCTAATCCAGGCTGTCTTGTCTGATGTTAAAACAGCTGCTTCTAGCTTGCTGTGAAAGGCAGAAAAAGAAAAGCAAAGAGGAGTGTGTTGTTAGTTTGCCTTTCACAAAGCTAATATTTTGCTACCTTTTTGTGATGTAATGGCATCTGTTCTTGCTACAATATTGGCTTTCTCTGTATTTAATTGGAAAAGTGCTTT
>NQII01011577.1:8676-28119 GCA_002778355.1 Clitarchus hookeri
TCCACAGGTGGTATCGTGACTTGAGAAAGCAAAAACACGGCAACATGTTACACAAAATGGCGTCTTACAATGTGCATTTGTGGCGCGGTGGCGGGCATGCGAACTACGTAACATATCTTTCTCTGGTACAACAGTGTAATTATTTTCTCATGTACGGCAGCTATGACCGAGCTCCACCATGTTTACTTTCTACGCGTGCACGATAAAGGATATTTTGTTTATGAACATGAGTGAACAAATTATCGCGCGATTGAAACGCTATTTATTTATTCACATTTTTTTTACCTCTTTACAAACTAAGATAAAACATTAAAATGTACTGTTTGTAGACCAATTCCTGAACATGTTTTGGAGGTTAAATTTTTTTTTTAAATGTCAATATCTCGTAAATAAGTCGCAACAAACTTTCTGNCATCTCGTAAATAAGTTGCAACAAACTTTCTGTAGCCGTTTTTTTTTATGTACAGCCTATGCATGCCGAGATACGGTATTTCGCCACCTAGTGTTAAAATATGAGCGCGTGTTTGCTTTGCAATACTGTAAACAAAATTTTACTGGAAAACGTGGTTATATTTAGCGCATTAAAGTCCGATATGCCATATTTCGCGTAAAAACTAAATTTTGTGACGATTTCGCGTTTGTCGTCGTTTATACGCGATCGCGAAAAGTCCATGCCCCTACATACATGATGTGCATGCTTTATGTAAAAATACAGCAACAAACATCTAACGTTTCCAAAACACTCTGTCAACTATATACTCTTAAAAATGTTCTACTTCTTAGTATATGTTACATTTAGGTTTCATGAATTATGACAGCATTTCCTGTTCACAGAACCTTAGTTTAAAGAAGTAAACACCAAAATATACCAAAGTATGCACCAACTTAAGGAGTACTTTAGTTATAGTTGATTAATTAGCTCTTCAATCACCAGTCTCAGAAAGGTGCAAAAAAACAAAACTTCTCATACAATGGTGTGAATCCTGCTGTACTCTTTCTACAGAAATAAACAACAGACGTATACAATGCTAGAAATGTTCAACACAGCAGCAAGATATGAAAGGCATTGTGTATAAATTACTCACATTCATGGAAAGAATAATACTAGTAGAGGACACTGTTTCATCTTGTCAAATTGTGTAAACTTTCTGTATTCAGTTTTCAATATTTCAGATAATTTTGAAAAGTGAAGTTGCAGAAAGAATACATAATCATTACGATTATTAATAGCATAATTCATAGTGCACTTGCCTGTCAAAGTCTGTGTCCATTAAAGATAACTCTCAAAATAACTCCACACTTAAATTACTGATACTGCATAGACATTTTGAACCAACGCTATATTGAAAAAATTGATACCTAATTCCTTACGTGAGTTGATAGATCAAAACTGCAGTACATTTCAGACTGTAGTATCCATAAAAGACAATTCTTATTTGTTGGATTGTCTCAATAACAAACAACACACACAGCAAACAAAACTACGAAGATGCAGAGCAATGTGATTTCTTTCCAAACAATTATCTCATTTTCTTTTTGTTTTCAAAAGCTTCTGGCCTTTTGCCTGACATTTTTTTCAGCAAAATAACCACCAACGTAATACATAAATTTTTCAAGCTCCTCTACTGAACATTTAAGTAAGGAGTTAAGTATATAAAAATGAACACAGCTTAGCACAATACCAATATGCTTTGGAACATTATTTCTGAACACATTAGTTCATGTTTCTGAGAAATGACAGTGGTAGCTGGACACAAAACATAAAGGTTTTAACAGCATTCAACTGAGTAAGGATGACAATGACAGCAAACTATCCACAGGAAAATTACTAAAGTTCACACGTATATCAACAAGTCCTCAGTAATATGTACACATGATACAGCAAAAAGCAAACATGAAAACTTATTAGGGGGGAACTTCTTAAAAGGGTTTTACTGTAAATTGCTTGCAATTGAATGAGACCACAGAAAACTGATGCGATTCATGGGCAAGAATCATGGAGAAACTTAGAAACTTCTGTCAGCCCTCCTTGTGACTTGCTCTAAACAACGGGGCCACACATGATTTACTGAATCACACTCTTCCTGGTGAATCCTGCCGGCAAGAACAAGCTTGATATTATTCACTGTAGGGTTGTACAAATATTCAGAAAACCAAAAAGATAATGAAAATTCACAACTTTCATTTCTACTTTCTGTTATGAAACTGATCAAAAATGAATCAAATGTTCATCTGGTTGACAAACAGTTTAAAACATTTGTTTC
The DNA here is from genome assembly GCA_002778355.1 of Clitarchus hookeri. NCBI lineage: Eukaryota > Metazoa > Arthropoda > Insecta > Phasmatodea > Phasmatidae > Clitarchus > Clitarchus hookeri. The sequence goes on from NQII01011577.1 coordinate 10,941, forward strand.
AGCATCCCCTTGTTAGTTTCCATTATAATATCATTAAAATAACCACACAAAACTAAACTTGAAATGTTTCCAGAACTGTTATTTTCTTTATAGCACTGATTCCTTCATTGAACAGTCCATGCCTGTATATTAATTTTTTAAGTGTACATAACAGGCATATTTTTAAAGTTTTGTTAAGCTGTACAAGTAATGGTACAAAAATTTGTATTTTTAACTGATTTTAGCTGATGAAAAACAATTATATATTTGGTTGTAAATAAAAAAATCTTGTTAAAATTTTAAAATGTTTGTTTCAATTAAATATAGTAGTATTCATTTTTATTTCCGCTAAGATAAAGTCAGATTTGCACCACCACATCATTATGTTTTTAAAATGCTAATCTCATTGTAACCCAACATATTCTCTCCTCAACTTGTTTTCATAGTCCTTTGTTACGGTGTGGTCAGGCCTTAGCTGAACGACTTGCCTGATCACACCTTCAAACATAAACGAGCGGGATTGCAACGCTACCATTTGGTCGTCGACAGTTGCAGAAATCCCCTCCACCGGTCACTGAGCGCGGCCGCAGAACCACGCGCTTGAAATAGGCCATCGTTAACCATCTCGTCGTCGTCATTCATCATTAGTCCTTTGGGCGACCCGACCAGCGAAGCAGACCAGGATGATGGGTGTCCGGCCGTCGCTAACCGTCTCCTAGATTCAGCCTCCGGCAACATTAACAAGGTGATGACGTTCCGGTTAGGGTTATTTAAAATGGCGTGAGTGAAGTAACAATAAACATAATATTAAATTCAATGTAAAGCTCCCCCGGTCAATGGTAACATAAATAATAATTGTATAACCGTAAATTGTAATAAATTCATCAGATACTGTTTTGCTCTACCAAATCATGAGTCGTTATTTGAGATACGCCCCCAGCATACTCTCATACTTTCAAGTACGAATTGGCTGAAAAGCTAGTTCGTAACACCTTGTAACCTTTACAAGCACCTACGTCCTCTTACACGTAAAATGCTTGGACCACTCACAATTCATGGTACAGAATGACGTTGAAGCAACAACCTCTATTTACTTATCGGCAGAGTTTTCCTTGACAATAGACACAGTTTTCTGGCCTACCCTGTTCCTGAAGATTATTTTTAATCCCATCTTATTGGCTTCTTTCTCAAAGAACTTCTCCACGGCGAGACCTTTTGGCAGGAGCACACACCACTTCCTCCCAGTTTCTAACTCACGGAGAATGTATTTTTTCTTTTAAAGACAACGGTGTTGACTAAAAAAACACACACAATTCCCACATTTTCCTTGGGATTCCCATACATTGACTCTTGTCAAAGTGCTTGTTTCTGGTGCTGTACAAATATTTTACCAGCAGTTATTAATTATTTATTTATTTATTTCCTTTAATTAAGTATAGTTAATTGTAGGTGCCTTTTAAATGTATTTCCTTCAGTGAAACATATCAGCACACCACTTTGTAAAATAGCCTGATCTGTAATTTAAGCACAGCAAAATTATTTACATCTTATGTTTAAGATGGTTACTTTTTGCAAAACATGAATGATTCTGTAGATAAATCATTTTGTACCAGAGGCAGACAAAAGTGATTTTAAACAAGTAATTGTCCACAGATTTTCATACAACTTGTGCTAAGAAGATATTAGGATTACAAACAGTAAGTTGTGTGTTTTATAAGTAATGTATTTCGAAACTGATATCGGTTTTGAATGTTTTAAATGTCTGTGGCCTAAAAAAGCACCATTTATTTTTGCCTTGCCTGTGTGTGAAAGTAATAAACCTGCACATACTTAAAAAAAACTGTATATGGGTATGAACTTATACTGTAATCTATTTATTCACAGGTAGCAGTTATACTTCTCCCATTCAGTCTAGTTTTTTTATTACCGTGAGACCTCACTACGGGCTGTCGTTGGGCGAGACAACTCTGCAGCGTAACTTATGTGGGTAAACATTGGCCACCTTGATGGAAGGTGCAGACAGTTGTGTGTTAGTGAGTAGTGTCAATTTTTAGATCTTTCCCTCTTAGGAGTTGTATAGGAGTGGTGAAGAGAATTACAACGGTTAACAAACCAAAAATAAATGCAACATACATAGTTTTATGCCTATCTCCTTCTAATTTTTTAACCAAATCTTTTAACATTCCCCAAAAAAGCCTTCAGTTCAAGGGAATGGTTATTATCCGGGTTCTTTGTCAAGATTTGACTATATCTTCACAACTAATCGATTGAGAAGGTATTTCTTTAGCACTGATTCCCCATGTAAACTCTACGACTGCAGACTTGTAAGACAGAGTCCTTAAAGTAAAGCCTGGTGCACAACGTTGTGAAACTTACTGGAAGAGCAACTTGCCCCTCTTGGCGTCAGCTACAGCATGCGCCCGCTTGCACATATCTAGCACCTGGTACGGCTTGCACTCCATGTTGTAGCAGACGGCCAGGTTCGGGTACAGCCGGAAACATCTTCTTGTAGCGCTCCTGCTCATCAATCTCCATGCGCACTCGCTCCAGGATGCTCGTCTGTACCTACATACCATTTTTTGGAAAGTGTAGCCATTCTAGAACCACATTTTGTTTAAACTATTATAACACTGCTTTGGCATGTTACATGACACATGTGCTATGCAGTAAAATATTGTTATGAAGTACATAGATCTATAAAGCCCCAACTTTTATACTTGGTAATGAAAGTAAAACAAAGCCTGCATGAAATTAAACTCCTACAATCACTTCAGTTAAGAAAATTACTATGTACTATAATTACAAATAAATACTGTACTATTTTTAAAATAACAAAAACAAAATGGTACTTTCTCAAATTTTAAAATGCAGAAATTACAACCTGCAAACCTAACAAAATGCATGGTTTGCAAATACACACTGCTCACTTATTGGTGAGTTGTCTTCAGACGTGTATCATGCTTTTATCTTTATTAATGTACCACAATATTTTAGGGACACAGCTTGAAGTTACGTTCAGGTTAGTTGCCAACAGAGAGATTGCACGCCAGCTGAGCGCCTTGCATGTAGAGGTGACGAGGCAAGTGAAGTCAGCTAGATTCCGTCTTTGAGCTCAAGCATTTTCAGGCTTCCTACATGCACAATATCTGCAGCCAGGCAGAACCACTGAGGCCCGGCATCACCTATTATACAGGAATTATTCGTTTTCAAGTCATAGTTTTGTTTCAGAGAAATTATTGGAAATGCTGGATTACAGAAAAATTACATTTTACAGCTTGTTTCACATTCTTATGACTAATTTTCACAGAGTGTTATTTATTAGTTGCAAAAAGGCTTAAAGATATTGATAAAATACAAAGATGTTCCTGCCTTTCAATAAGTAAATAACACAGAATAAAAATTAGGCACAAATTTATCAACTCATAAAAATAAAAATTTTTTATAATCAGAAATTGCTAATAATTACTCTGACACTAAATGTTGACACGAAAACCAAGAATTTCTGCAGAAAAGGTGCAGCCGAGCTTTAAAAGCCTCCAAACCTTTACCGTCCACTCCCGCGATACTCATTTGGCAATGGCAGCCTTGGTGTTGCCGCGGAGAAACTCCTCGTTGCCCTGGACGTTGTAGACTCGCGCTGCAATGTAGTGGTCCTCAAAGGTCTTCTCCCGGGAGTCATCGTCTTCGAGACTCAGGCCCGGGTCCTCCACGAAGCTCAGCAGTTCCACTTCGAACACAACACACACATACTCTCTACACTTCTCGCAGTCAACTCTCCTGCATATTGCCGCTTAAGAAACAATATACAGACTTAAAGACATTCACGTTAAGGCTGCTCACAATAAACTGAGCAGTTCTGAAGCCCTGCTTAGGATCTACTTTTATGCATGTGTTATTCTTCTACAATATGAAACAATACCAGTAACAGTGTTATCGCCCTAACCACTTTATTCAAGCAACTGTCAAATGAAATTACTAGAAAAGGACATATTTTACAAATAGAAATAATCCTATATGGGTGATTCTACAAAAATTGGGTAACTCAATGTCATCGATCAATAGTTGAGGCATTTTATTACATTTTGTTTATGTCACATGGTATTATAATAAAACTAAACCCTATCTATTTGGTCACCCAATTTAAAAGAATTACTCCAAAAATAAGTTAATAAAACAACACAATACATCCTCAAAACGTCAGTCCGTTGGCGTGTCATAATGCCAAAACCACTTAGTCAAGTCGATGCAGACAAAAATACAATTATATTTACAGTAATCATTTTATTTCACTACAATCTTTAATATATTTACGAATGTATATCACAAATTTTATCATAGTAACTGCAATTGAACATAAAAAAAAAAAATACAAAAACTTTGTCATATGATTTATCCGTCAGTCCGTTGTGTGATTTTAAAATTTGAAATTCCCGCGATATATCCCTTATTCAAAGTTAGCAATCTTTCAGTTTTGAATGTTGATAGTAAAGTTAGTTGCAAAACGCGCCATTTGCTCGCCAGCCATTACGTTGACAGTGCCAGTGGCGAAGTTATCGCGTGTGGATGTGTGGATCCAGTCAAATTATCAGTACTGTGGTAAGTCGTTATTTTCTACCATGTTAATGTTTTATTTTGCTTTAAACATGGTTAAGTGTGATTAATAAAAATGTTACCTCTTAGTTATTGAAAATACCGATGGAAACAATAGTTTCAATTATAACCTCAAATTGTACATAAGTTCAAGTAAGTTACGAACAACTATTCAAATGAAAATATTTTTGCACATCATACAATTAATAAAAAAAGAGTTGAAGATGATAACTACTATGTTTATTTAATATAACAAAATAATATATTTAAGAATATGTTCTTACAAGTAATAAAAATCAAGAAAATGTAACAAAGTGCGCTGAAACTAGATTAACTATAAAATAATATTGTGAATAGTCCAGTGATACATTTGACTTGACGTAAATACAATAAAGCGATGACGAAAAATTCAATATGGATTCATTTGAAACATGCTGCACAGATTTTTTGAGCTAGGTAGGCTACGAACTAAGAGCGCTACTACACATTCAACACAACTCGATCCTCACTCATAATTACCTGACAACCCCTTGTCGTGGCACAAATACCTTGTCCTGGGAGCCACATCATTAAAGGAAACAAACACGTACACCTGCAACAAACTCAAACCCAACAACAACAACTCCTCCCCGCCCCCCCAACAACTTAAGATAACGCGGGACAAATGTTAGTTTTGAATACGTCCGTCGAAATTCACAGGTATTTAGAAGCCAAATTAGTTAGCAACTGTTTCCCTGCGCTGCTGCATTTATTTTGCATAATGTCTTGCACTGGGATAACATATAAGTTTCAACAGCGTCATAAATATCTCAATAGAAATACACCATCTGGTACAATGTTAAAGGCTGTTCACAGTAAAGCGAGCACTTATAAACCTTACTGCCCCCAACTGCATATATTGTAATGGCGCGCTGACTGCAAGCGAAAAGTAGACGACTGTGTGAACCTAATTCCATGTCTAGACGTTCAATTAAAAGTTTTAAGTAAACATTCGTGAATACTGGAATTATTTAATTTGCTTTCTAATTTTTTAGTGCATGTCAGTGTATGAATTTATAAATTTGTAAAATATTTTACGTTTGTAATAATTTTGCAATTTCAGTTGACCGACACACTAATAATATGATCAAATCCATTGCAATGTTAATTTTACGTATGGCGGAAGAATACACAATATGTATACAAGTAGATCTTAAGCAGGATTTTCTAAAAAGTACGCTGTTTGCCGTTAACAACCTATAGTAAAATAATTTAATGTAGGATTGCCCTTTCCTGGNGATTTTCTAAAAAGTACGCTGTTTGCCGTTAACAACCTATAGTAAAATAATTTAATGTAGGATTGCCCTTTCCTGGCTTTTATATTGGCTCTAGCGAAACTGCGCTATGGACCAAGAGTGTAGAGTAATAAATAGCATATCGCGATATAGTTATATGAAATATTAGCGATATGCGATTTTAGCGGTATGCTTCTACTTGTGGTATCAACATGACCGACATTTGCGAAATTATTATAAGTGGTGTTTGCAATATATCGCCATTGATTTTCAATCCTCTCTCGGAGCGATGTATTGCACTGATAGACTACCGATGTAGTCAGCACGTTACGAAACTATTTTGAAAAGTTGATATCGCACAGCCGTATAAGCAGGTGCACTTACAGTATTTAAAATCTTCTTTTTTTTGGTCGAAATATTCATAATAGTTACATAAAGCATAGAATACCGTTATGAAACTCATTTCACACACGGGATGGTATATCGTTATTTCCTACGCGATATTTTATTTGTTATAAAGTCCTGGTGTGTAGCTTGAGATCCTTTGGAAGGACTGAGTGAGTGCAGTCTCTCGGAGATGAAGTAAAGATAGAAAGGAGAGAATCACTTTAAAAATTTGGCAACCCTGTAACATCCATCACCGAGCTGGCACACCATACCACCCATCCCAATCGTCATTTACGTGTTCCTTTGTCGCGCTGCATTCCTTCACTGACGCCAGATGGATATTCCGTGTTCTCGGGTCCCGCACAAGCTCACGGCGGGGAACATTTTCTCTTTTTACGATTTCATTAATTTCCTTGCGCTCAAAAGCCCTTGCACCATTGTCTGTCACTTATTTAAAGGTCCTAATAATGAGTTTGGGGAGGGGGTGCAGGAAGTTTATAACAGAAACTCAATCTCAGTTTATGCTGAGAGGTCCTGTACTCTCAAAGTGGAACTTCATTGCTTCTTATTGAATACTGAATGACTGTTCTAGTATATTTGCTAGAATGTGGTATAAATAAGAATTTATTAATTTTGTTAGAGCAATCATTTTACACAAAGAGAAAATTAAATGATTACATAAATTTTAAGTCTACAATATTCGAATGACAGTGGTTTCTATGCTGCTTATAGAAACCATCACTAGAGTTTCGGAAATGTCTCGGATTCATTCGGCAACATTCTGGACTCCACTATTATGTGTTCACTCCAGCCTTAGTTGTCCATCGGCTGTTGCTCCAGTTTAAACCCTTACCAGGTAGCACGGAAGTAGCAACATCATCTACGTGATTCGGTCCTTGTTTTCTTGCAGGTTAGTTTTTGCCTTAAATGGTCACAGGATGCGTCTTACAGAATGTGATTCAATTGACTCTGAAGGAAGAAAAGAACAAGAGCCTAAGTAAGCGAGCCAACAAAATTTACAGAACGCTGTCACACAAAAACCAACCCCCCACCTAACAAAGAGTATGCTCTCAAGGATTTTGGCGTGGAATGGTCTCTGAAATGTAGAACCAAACGCAAACATAAAATAATGCAGCAAAAGCAACTATAGGCTATTGACGGTAAAATCAGCACTTTTTGAAGCCCTCTCATTTGGAATAATTGTCAATAAATATATTTTATTATAGCCTTAGACACACACTTACGAGTCCGGTGAAATATATATACTGTCTTTATTACTTACATAACAATATTTATTTTAAAAAATGGTTTAAGCATTAAGAATGGATGATAGGAAAAAAGTAACTAGGGTCTCAAAAGTATTCACTTTACCATGAACAGCCTATAGTAGACGGTAGATGTTAGCCATAAATGAGAAGTAATTATGCAGGGGAACGTGATTATAATATACTGAATATCAAAAACAGATAATACTTCATTCGCTTGAAAAAAAGTGAAGCACTCATAAGAAATGTTCCAAATAGGGCGTAATTTGGTACACGTGGTAGATGTGTAAATGATTACAATATCAATGATCTATAAGGTCTTGTACGGCCACCAGAGTCCATTACTGGCCGCCATTATAGAGATAGTATCATGGAGTGTCGGNGTGGTAGATGTGTAAATGATTACAATATCAATGATCTATAAGGTCTTGTACGGCCACCAGAGTCCATTACTGGCCGCCATTATAGCGATAGTATCATGGAGTGTCTGTCAGTCAACACCGTAACGGAAAGTCACATAACATGGTGTGTGCCTTGCATGTGCATTTGACAACATTACCAGCACTTCATGGAGTTTATAAAGCCGCATTGTGGGTCTGCGTGAGGCCGGCTCGACGTAATGTGATATCAATCCCCAGGCATTTGGGGATTTCCTGTACCACATTGCTTCGATCTTGTAACCAGTGGCTGCGTGAGGGCACCCACACATACATTGATCGACCAAGACAGCCCATAGGGACAGTGCCGGATTAGCCACGTAGCAAGAATTAGCAAATGCTACGGGTCCCGTGCCCCAAGGGCCTCGCTCCATCGTGCAAAAAAAAAATCTTGTCAAGTAGGTAAGATATTGTATACCACCCAACATCCAATGGAAAGATGTAGCAGTTATTCAAAAAGTCAGCGCTGGCCACACCATATACATTTTACGAGTATATTATGTTGCAAGTTGGCAACACCACAATACTTAGAAGGGTATCCCGTAATATTGTTTCCAAGCTGTCTGTTGTTCGTATAACCCGACCATTTAGAATAGTTTTCTATTGATTACCAATAAGAAAGCAACTAATGGACATTAAATTTTATAAGTCTACTATTACAGTCAGTCATTTCTTCCACATTAAATTTATTTTCTTTTTCTTTTGTTTGATACAAGCCATCTAGAGTGAAGGTTGTTTTTTTGTTTTCTGACAATTTTATTTTACATTGTGTTGCAGTTTAGCAGTTCTTATGTTTATTTTGTGTTATTGTTTTGTTTGCTGATCACTGTGGGCTAATACGGTATCAATGTATAATACTACTGTTTTACAACAGTAAAATAAGATAAGCTATTTATTTTATTCATAATATACTGCATCAAGTTAAAAAAACAAGACATGTTTTAGGGCCGAAACTCAAAAGGGAGATGTTAATTCACTGCACTTACCTATAATATTTTGTTTGTTTTAAATCTCGTAATCAAAATTTGTAAGTAGGTATATTTCCGGTGACTATATAATATTATGATAACTTCTGGATCCAACTCCTCAGCCCTGATGCTGCAGGGATACTGCCCTCAAAAACTATAACAGAGTAGACCGGCTGGTTTTAAATTACCATTATTTCATGGGGAGAGATTTCATCACTAGTGTTTAGGTTACTCCTCAGTCATAATTTATTTTGTAATTTTTTTTCCTATTTTATATACAGATTGATATGAGCAGCAGACCTAGAGATACGGGCAGACACTATGCTTCTGGAAGTGCTAAGCGTAAAGCAAAAGATGAAAAAGAAAAAAGAACCAATCTGTTATATCAAAGACACGTAAGCTGTCTGAGTTTTTTAATGTTCAGAATGATGTTCCTGAATCTAAAGAAATTTAAATAGAAAACACAGAGGTTGCATCTTATTTTACAGATGATGACAGCACTATAGGAAATTAATTAGGATCTGTAACTATTTCCGGTATAGCCACATGTAATACAAGTGATACTGCACTCGAACAGACATATTGTCTTCTTGCCAAAGAGAAGTTAAAAGCACAGCATGTCCTCTAAACCCAGAAACATCGTCTTCAAGTCAAAAAGAGTTTGTAAGCATATCACAAGCTTCCGATGTTACTACATCTTCTGCATGCCAAAAACAAAACAAAAATAAAATCTACTCCAATGATATTGCTGAATGGCCGAGCAACTTTGATCAAGATTATTATATTGCGAAAGAAAGTAGCGAAGTGCAATATATGAACAGTAATTTTTTGTCTTCAGAAAATGTATGACAATGAAAATAAACCACGTTTCTGTCAGAGGTCATTTTTCACATATAGACATAAAGTAAGGGATAAAACTCAGGTGAGAGATTGGTTATGTTATTCAGAAACTAAAGGGAAACTTTTCTATTTTGTTTGCACAGTTACAGATTCAGACGGTTCGGCACGGTTTACGAAAGATGGATTAGATGACTGGAAGAATGTGCATATTTTGTTGAAAAGACTTGAAAAAAGCACTTTGCATGGACAAGCAATAATTTTGCTGTTAGTTCGCAAAAACAAGGATTCACGTGTCGATTCCCAACCTGTAAACCAAATAGACACCAAACAAAAATATTGGTGGTCACTCTTAGAACAAATTACTGCAGTTATAAATTTTTTAGCAGAACGAGGTTTTGCATTTCGGGGTAGTGATGAAATTGTAGGTTCACCTCACAATGGAAATTATTTAGGTTTATTAGAATTAATAGCTAAATTTGACATTTTTCTGGCCAAACATATACATATTCATGCAAATAAAGGAAAGGGACATACGTCATACTTGTCAAAAACAACATGCGAGGAATTTATCCATCTAATTGCATCAAGTATACTGAATCATATTATTTGCGAAATTAAGAGATGCAAATACTATTCAGTATCATTGGATTCTAATCCAGATATATCGCATATAGACCAACAGACTCTGATAGTGCGCTATGGCCTACCATCTGGACCAGTGGAAAGGATTTTAAGATTTTTGGATATGGAAGGCAATATGGCTGAACAACTCACTCAAAGTTTACTAGATTTTTAAAATGAGAATGGTATTAATATCAAAGATTGTCGAGGGCAAGGCAAAGTTATGACAATGCCAGCAACATGAGCGGGAAATACAGCGGCTTACAAACACGAATTAAGGATATAAATAAATACGCGGAATACATACCCTGGTTTGCACACTAATTAAATTGGTTGCCAAGTGCGCTGCAGAATGCTGTACAGAAGCATCAATTTTCTTCGATTTCGTTGAAAGCCTATAATCATTTTTTCCTCTTCAACCTATCAATAGGGTCTTTTTACGAAAGCATTAAAAGATACTAGTTCAAAAATTCCAATTTTGAAAAGATTATCGGACACTAGGTGGTCTGCCCGAGCTGATGCGACGAAGGCACTTTTATGTGGTTTTACCATTATCAAACAAGTTTTAAATGACATATCTAATAACAAGGATGAAAAGGTAGAGTGTCGTAATCGAGCTTACGGACTATTTTCGAAAATCAATAAGTTAGAAACGGGAATAATGATTATTGCGTGGAATGAAATTCTAGAACGTTTGCATGCGACTGACGGTTTGCTGCAGTCGTCTGATCAAGACCTTAACACGTGATACACTCTTTATAAATCATTACACGGGTACGTCCAAGCAATGCGGTCTACATTTTCAGATATAGAGACAAAAGCCAAAACCTTCACTGGCTGTGAAGAATATCAGCAATCGACTTCGAGAAAACGCAAGCAACAAACAAAGTACGTCCATTTTAGCGATTCTACTACACTCGATCAAGTTGTAGGAAATCAAACACCTGGACAATATTATGAAATTCAGGTAAATATTGTCATAATTGATAATGTACTGTCTGCATTAGCTGAACGCATGGAAGCGTACCATCAAGTGACCAGTGTATTTGGAACACTTCGGCAATTAAAATCTTTAACGGCAGAAGAGATCTTGAAAAGTACTTCAATTATCGTCAGTGCTTACCCAGACGATGTGGAAGACAGTCTGGGTAACGAACTGGTGCAGTTTGCTGAGCTGCTGAAAACAGATGTGGCTGCTGCTATTGACAGCAAAAAGCATGAGGCTCTGTAACTTCAATTTTAAAAACTTTTAATGGAAAATTTATTAGAATTGTGTTTCCCAAATGTAGAAATAGTGTTACGCATTTGAGTTTGATGATCACCAACTGCAGCGGAGAACGTTCTTTTTCAACATTACAGCGCATTAAAAATGAGTTAAGGAACACAAAGGGACAAGAACGTCTAAATGACCCCACCTTAAAGAACATATTAAATGATTTACTAAGAAATGTTGATTTGACTAGTGTTATCTCTAAATTTGCCCACAATAAAACACGAAAAGTTTTTTTGTAAATGTGTTTAAGGTTCCATACAACAACCCGAGGTTTCTGCTAACTAGGATTTTCTATAGTGACCAAATCTCCCCTCGCTAGGATTTGTTAGAAGTACAACAAGACAGCGCATTCCTGCGGGACTTGGGACATATTATTTGACTCTGCTGATATTTAAAAACAAATTTATGACATTCTTAAAATTACGCCTACTGTTTTATTTTATATTTTTATGATTGTGACTCTTTGTATTTTATTTTATTTTATTATCTGTAACTTAGTTTGACCTAAAATTTTTACCATTTTTTACATTTTTATGTTCTTAGTTTAGATTTTATTTAATATTAAACATTTATTTTAATCTTAAATTTATACTATAATTTGACATGTTTTTAGATTTTTGATAGACTCATTTTTTCTTTTTATATTGTAACATGTTTATGTTTAGATTATAAAAGACAGATAATGTTGATTATTATTTTCCCTTTTCAGTTTTTTTCTCAATTAGAAATATAACATTGAGAAATAATTGAATGTATTGAAAATTCTGGATTTACTTATAATATAATTATGAATGATTGTCAAATTCTTTGAGCCTTCTACCAATCTTAGTGGCAAACTCATTCCAGATATTATGACAATCTTCATTGCACATAACATTTTCAAGTCCTGAGTGAATGCCCTATTCTTATGTGATTTCCACCAACCAAGTTCTTATATATTCTGTCTTCAGACAGTCAGAAATCTCACGCTGGACCGTATCGTCGACCCCACATTCTTCACACAAAGGAGATTGCACAAGTCACAGGCTATGCAACTTTGCTTTAAAGTTTCCGTAGCCAGTGTACAGCTGCATACTGCAGTGATTTGTTCTTATCCACTTCCACTTCATTTTTGCCTTAATATTAGGCAACATTTTGTATGTTTGCCTTCCTTTTTCTGAACTGTCCCATCTCTTTTGTCACTCATCAAGAATGCCATCAATGATTTAATTCTTCTCCTCTTTTGGCAACCTTGCGGCATGTGCTCTCTTCGTTGTCATTCCCCCGTAGTTCACCAACAGGTCAACGGGCAGTACACCCACCACAACTGGGAGTGACTCATTCTGCACAGTTTTATACGCACCAGCCACGGTCAGCAGCGCCGTTCTCTCAGCACTGATGAGCTTCCTCCTATGCCATGAAAAATCTGCTCTGTGTTACCACATCACAGCACCTAGCATATGATAGCCTGAAATGCCAACCTGTATATTGTCCTTAAAGTGTTATAATTGAGGCCCCAGTTGGTGTTACCGATTCTTCTTAATTTCTGGAAGACCACAACTGCTTTCCGTGAAATATATTTAATGTGCTTGAGGAAGCTCATGTGATGGACAGATATCTTGGAGCGAATACCAGCAACAGTTCAAAATAGTCCTTGGACTAATTGCCTAGATTGATGAGCAGCAGACATACTACTTCACCAGGACCTTCTTTACAGATGGTGCCTGCCTTTGCACGAAGGGGGTGGGGAGGGAGTAGCATTTGCCACGGGCCCTCATTCCAAGCGGCCACATTTTTTTAAAGAAATATTTTATAATGAATTGAATTTTCAAATGTTTCCATCCAAGCATGCATAACTACATTTCACTTGCCAGGAATTTGTGGTAAAAGTAACAAAAATTTGACTTGCGTTAGAACACCAAATGCTTAAATACCTACTAAAAGATTCTGAAATGTGCTTTGCCATATGACGTCCACATTCTATTGTACTAGAATAGCACCAAAAGGTGAGAATAGAACCACAAGCGCTATTGTTTGATTCTAAAGGCCGAGTAATACGGTTACTAATGTTTCATTTTCGTTCCAACAGATGCCGTGCATATACACGCAGGACACAATCTGTAGAAATTAACATACTCGTAATGTTGGCAGTTGTGTTAAAGATCCAATAAGTAAGCTCCTTTGTAATGACAATAGTTTCCAAAATTTTGTTTGTTTGCTCCATTTTTTTGGAGGGTCAAACATCAATAAAATGTAAACACGCTTTCATGTATCACACACATTTTTTTTTCATTTCATTGGTTGTGATGGAATAAGGAGTCATGCAGGAAGGTTTCTGCAAAATTAAAATTATTAAGATAAAAAATATTCCAAAGTGAGTGTACGAAAAATTGGCAGTTGAACTACCAAGCTAAAAGCGAAAAATAAGAGAGTAAGAACAAACAGGTAAACTTCCAAAACTTAGATCCTTCTTTACAATGAATGATGAACCTGTTGTCTGCTTTTTAATTGTTCCCTACCTTCATATATATGGTACAGAAACCGAGATGTTACAATTGGCAATTTAGTTCTCATCTTTCTGGACATTATCATCTTTACTGGAGACCCTTCTAGGCCTGCTACAGGAAGATTACGATATTCAAGTAATGTAGAACTAAAAAGTACCAGAAACGGCAGTGCAAATAATTACGCGAGGATTGTAGAGTTGGATACTGCAGTATCGATATTGATCCTGCAAGTTTCTGCAACATGGCCTATAAACTCACTGACTAAATGATTGGCTATTGTGACGATAAAGGACCAGACTTTGATTAGTAGAAATAATGGAGATACTTCACTGTGTCTGCTAGAGAGTATCCAAAATCTACACGAAAACTACTCATGTCTGCGTTTGTGAGAGTTCTTAAAAATAGGTAGCGCCAGGAGACAAAATGGATAATTGTACTCAAAATCAACCATAAATATTTTGATTTGCTTTATTTTCAGCAATTGTAAACTAATGCAATTAGTAAATGGTTACTTTAATAGGAAGTTAACTGGAGAAAAGTCAATAGAGAATGAAAACAGTATTGAACACAATGCACGTTTGATGAAATGGACAACAACAGAAAATAATAAAGTGTCTGTTTCATCAAGTTTATATTCACAACTAACTACTGAAACAATTACTGGAAGAATGTTCTTGTTAGAGTAGTGGCAGTTGTGAATTTGTGGACTTCACTTTCGTGGAGACAATAAGATGATCGCTTTCCCTTGCAATGATAATAACTGAGGAATTTTGGAACTCCTTGCTCAGTTTGATTGCTTTTTATAGGAACATGGGAATGTGAAAAATGATAAAGGGAAAAGATATGTACCTATTGAATCTTTCCTCTGATTTCTGTGAAGAAATTATTGAGCTGATGGGCAACAAAGTTCGTAAACACATGCTAAATGAGATCAAGACCTGTCAAATATTATTCAGTGACACTCATATCTACATCTAACATTTGCAATTCTGGTCAGTTGATTTGGGTTTTAGAAATTGCATTAATGGTAGTATTTTTTAGTAAGTTTCCTTGTTTCATTCCAATTTACAGCTATACCCGAAGAAATTTATGTCTACGAGTGACTCATTTTCTAAAATGTATCGCCATATATATCCGGGAATGCTGAGGATAAAGCTAAAGCATCAAATATATCAGGTAACTTTCTGGGTCTACAAACACATATTAAATCAATAAATAGCGCTGTGTTGTATCTTTCATGTACAGCAGCCCATTCAATACACTTGGTTGGAGAGCGTATGGTTTCACAGTACAAAACTCTCTTTCTTTCTAGAGAAGTTGTATTTTTTTTCTTAACTGCTTCCACTTACAGGTGGTCTGTTCTTGAAACAGTGATTTTAATGAGTACAGAAAATAGTGGCAGGTCTAAAATCACTGTCAAGGGCTTATCGGAAATAGGTGGTGATGCCGAGAAGATGCTAACTCGTGGGACTATTAACATCACAATGGAATGTTTAGTGCATTCTGTGAAATGTCCAAATTCCAAAACTGACATAATAGTCACAAGAATAGAAGCAAACATCGTCATGATGAAATATAATTTTTAGAATTTCCATCAATGGCAGTATTGTGGCAAAACATTTCCCAAAGTTTTGGTACAGAAAGCAACTATCTACCTGGTCTCGATATAGTAACTGGTCTACAGTTGATGATATCCTTGAAAGTATTTCTTTCAGATTTGCAAAGTAACTTTGGTGAAATGGAAGTTTAAAAAAAAAAACCGTTAGGAAGCAACCTTTGGTTACAATCTTACGTACAAACCAGGTTTTCCAAAAAGAATTTGAATGAAACAGACTAACTCTGTACTGTTCTGTGAGAATTTCAAGATAATTTCCTCACTTCTGTGTGTATTATAGAAAAGCTCTGCATGGAACTAGAGAAGAAGGTTGCTTCCTACAAAGAAATTGCAATGACATTTGGGTTCCTTTGTAACCTACCAACACCAAGTCATGAGGAGCTCAAATCTAGTGGTATTGAGTTGGTTAGAAAACACAGCAAGGATCTGCAGTTTCTTTGTATGAATGAAGTATTACATCTCTCATATTTTCTCAGACAACATCCAGTTAAAATGATGTTATATCATTCTCTGCANTGCAATGACATTTGGGTTCCTTTGTAACTTAACAACACCATGTCATGAGGAGCTCAAATCTAGTGGTATTGAGTTGGTTAGAAAACACAGCAAGGATCTGCAGTTACTTTGTATGAATGAAGTATTACATCTCTCATATTTTCTCAGACAACATCCAGTTAAAATGATGTTATATCTTTCTCTGCACAATAGGTTTTGCAGGACTTATGTTATTGTCATGTATATACTGCCTTCCCAAATGCACCAATAGCACTGCACTTGTATTTGATATTACCAATTTCAATGAGTGAAAGTATAACTTAGTTTTAGAAACTGTCAGTTGAAAGAATCAATTTCAATCTGCCATTTTACAAGAGAGATTGTACTAGTTAGCAGTGATTTCTTCAGAACATAACCTTGTGAATAGCATTTCATTTGATAGATTTATTGATATGTTTGCTTCAAAAATGCAAGAAATAGATTTATTACAAAGCAAGTTGATAAATATTTAAATTTTTATTATTTGTGTTGATTAAAAATTACTTTCAATTTAGGTAACTGAATCAGGAAATATTGTTAGTGTCGACTGTAAAACATTGCCACATTTAATTCTAATAATGTTCAATGCATTATATTGCTCTTCTTGCATATATTTCAAATGTTTTTGCATGAACGGGTTACATTTGATATAATAATTATAATTGTTGTTTTTATGTTAGCTACTACTATTTAAAATGTGTACCTTCAATGGTTAACTCATTGTGAATATAATTGCATATAAATATTTCATTACGTTAGGTGAAACAAGAGACAGATGTAACATTTGTGGAGGGGTGATTGTATTATGTTACTTGTCAGATGGTTGTTGACACCATTACAGTCTTCCCGACTGTAATGGTGGTAAGTCCTGACATCATGGGGCCTTCAGGCAGCGATTACCCAATGAGAG
>NQII01011578.1:0-28430 GCA_002778355.1 Clitarchus hookeri
AACGCGTAGTGTTGGCCACAAATCACCAACAACAGTTTGCGCTGAACGTGTGGGTTGGCATCGTCCACGGACAAGCTATTGGACCCTTTATCATTCCAGCCCGTTTAGACGGCCAGGCGTATCTAAATTTCAGTCAAACACACTATCTCAGCTGCTAGAAGATGTGGAACTAAACGTANGTATAATCATTTCTGACATCCACATCGGATCGCGTGTGCTGTACACAGTTCGTTACGTCCTTATCTCCCTACATTACACTAAACAGACCTGCGTCGTTGTCGCTGCGAGAGTCGAAACAGTTGTGTGTTAACCGTGACTGCGCTTCGTACACCAGACTAGTCATGGACGCTTATTCATCGTCAGAACTGGTGGATATACATATGGTGTACGGTGAAGCTAGAGGCTGTAGGTGCGTAGGAGAATGCGNTTCATCGTCAGAACTGGTGGATATACATATGGTGTACGGTGAAGCTAGAGGCTGTAGGTGCGTAGGAGAATGTGTTTATCAGGAACTCTTCCACAACTGACGGCAGCTACATTAGAACACTTTTGAATAGCTAGGCGGACCCTCTCGAAGATGCCAGGAGTGGTTTGAACCGCTTTGCATGCTGTATTTATTCGTTCTACGAGAACTTCACCATTCTCCATAGGCGTAAAGTGCACAAAGTTCTTCATTTGGCCCCACAGGAATAAATCGACTGTCATGAGGTTGGGTCACCGTGGTGGCCATGGCACAGGGCCGCCTCTTCCAATAAACTTAACACCACACGTATTCATGAAGTGTAGATGAACACGACGGTTGTAATGCGGTGGGGCGCCATCATGTTGAAACCACACGTTGACTCGTACGTTTAGTTCCACATCTTCTAGCAGCTGAGATAGTGTGTTTGACTGAAATTTAGATACGCCTGGCCGTCTAAACGGGCTGGAATGATAAACGGTCCAATAACTTGTCCGTGGACGATGCCAACCCACACGTTCAGCGCAAACTGTTGTTGGTGATTTGTGGCCAACACTACGCGTTGATTTCCTTCTATCCACACGTGGCTGTTGTGGGTATTGTAATAGCCATCTTTCGTAAAACACGCTACGTCTGTAAACAATGCACTGCTGTATAAACCACTTCCATTCATCGCACGAGGGCCTCAGGGCAAGAAGTGTTCGTATGTCTCATTTTGAAGACGAAGGACTGGACAGAGTTGAGGTGAATCCATCCACAAGCACACGTGCGATCGCTCAAGATATGGACGTCAGCCACATATCTGTGCAGATAGTGCTCCGTATTACACGTGCAAAGGTGCATGCACTTGGATCAGCTGACTTGGAGCCCTGTATGTGGTTAGCGCAGTGATTTATACAGCAGTGCAATGCCGAGACAGAGTTTTCATCGTGTGCATTGTTTAAAGACGTAGCGTGTTTTACGAAAGATGGCTATTACAATACCCACAACAGCCACGTGTGGATAGAAGGAAATCAACGCGTAGTGTTGGCCACAAATCACCAACAACAGTTTGCGCTGAACGTGTGGGTTGGCATCGTCCACGGACAAGCTATTGGACCCTTTATCATTCCAGCCCGTTTAGACGGCCAGGCGTATCTAAATTTCAGTCAAACACACTATCTCAGCTGCTAGAAGATGTGGAACTAAACGTACGAGTCAACGTGTGGTTTCAACATGATGGCGCCCCACCGCATTACAACCGTCGTGTTCATCTACACTTCATGAACACGCGTGGTGTTAAGTTGATTGGGAGAGGCGGCCCTGTGCCATGGCCACCACGGTAACCCAACCTCACGACAGTCGATTTCTTCCTGTGGGGCCACATCGAGAGTTGTGTGTACTCTACGCCTGTGTAGAACGACGAAGTTCTCGTAGAACGAATAAAGACAGCATGCGAAGCGGTTGCAACCACTCCTGGCATCTTCGAGAGGGTCCATCTAGCTATTCAACAGCGTTGCAACGTCTGCAATCAAGCGGAGGGTCACCATTTTAAGCAACTTTTTAAGGTTAACGTATGGAAATGCGTAGCAGCAAGTCAATTAAGTACTGCAACCTGCAAACGTCTACCTACTTATTATTACCACCACCTCTAAAGTACCACATCAAATAGCGATGTTTCCTGGGAGGAAGGCAGATGGTGCCTGTTGTTCGCAACGCTAACTGAGAACTTGCCAGGAGTTATTACGTGTTTTACGAATACACCTAGAGTCTAAACGGGAAGTCTCCGCCGGACATCCATTCTCTGACACAAGGTTATACATATATCTACAAATAGTTTGAATTTATAAGTCGAAATGTCAATACAAAAGTGTTACAACTAAAAAAAAAAATATGGATTTTTATTTGATTACTTAACACATGCACTATAGAATATACAGGTTGTTCGGGAATTGGTGGTCATAAATTGAATGAGCGGTAGATAAAGCGAAGACAAGCATACTGTGTCAAGGAAAATGTGCCCGGAAATGCCACCCTGCAAATGTGCAGGCGCAAACATAACGCGCCCACTTGAATTCCGCGCGCCCCCCGGCGCCAACCCAGTGGGCCGCATTCACAACAGATGTTTGAAGAGCTGCCTCCCTACCTCAACGCAGGCGTTACAGCACCGATGCATGTTGTCTCGCACTCTTGTGAACACTCGTGGTGCATCACGCAGCTGTTCGCAAGCCGCCGCTATGAGTTGCTGTAATTCCACCTCCGTCTCAACCGTCGTCACGTAGACTTGGCTTCTAATGTAGCCCCACAGACCGAAGTCCAGATGTGTCAGGTCATGCGAACTAGGGGACCAAGAGGGCGGTCAACCATGCCCCACCCATCGTCCAGGAAAGGTGAGAGAGTTAGTGAAGAGATTTGGGCTGCACTTAACAGCAATGTCTTGAGAGCCAATGGGGGTGAAGTGAAGTGAGTATGGAGCAGCGCCGCAATGAAAGGGCGGGGGAAACGGGAGATCCCCGGGTAAATCCCGCCGATCAGCGGCATCGTCCGGCACGATTCCCACTTGCGAAAATCCGGAGAGAACCGGCCGGGTATTGAGCCCGGTTCACCTTGGTAAGAGGCAAGCAGTCTAAACGCTCAGCAACTGTGCCCCTCCCCCCCCAGGAAAGGTGTCGTTGATAAGCTGTCGCACAGCACGTGTAAAGTGGACTGGAGCACTATTATCGAGAAACCGTCTGTTGTTCCTTACAGTTACTGGCACATCTTCTAACAGCCCTGGGATGATGCGTTGAAGAAAATGGAGGTAGGCATTACCGTTTAGTCGCGGAGGAAGGACATGTGATCCATCCAGACAGTTGTGGAGAATGCCCACCCACACGTTTACCTGAAACCGCCGCAGGTGGGCGGTGGTGTGAGTTGTTTGCAGATTGACCTAACTCCACACGTGGCTGTTTCGGCTGTTAAACACACCGTCGCGAGTGAACATTGCCTCGTCGCACGAAAACACTGTCTCACTGAAGTGGGTGTTTTGACCCTGTTGTACGAAAAAACCACTGGCAAAACGCCATTTTCTGAGGGAAGCCGGCTGGCACCAACGCCTGCACGTTTTGACGGCGGTAAAAGTACAACAGCTGTTCGTGTAAAACCTCCCATAAGGTGCTGTTACTAACGCCCATGTTGTGTGCTATGTCCCGAGTGCTAGTTGCTCGGTATTTGGCCATGTACTCCAGGACCTCTCCTCGAAACGCGGCGTTCTGGCAGTTCTCCTGGCGCCGCGCCGGCGTCCACTCTTCTTGGAATCTGGCCCCAGTGTGACGCAGTCGCTGGTCAAGATGTATTAAGGTCCTCCTATCCGGTACACGTCTGTTTGGAGCACCCTTGGCAAATGCGCACTGCTTCTGCTGCATTTACTCTTGCCTCCCCGTACACCAAGTGCATAATCAGCCATCTCAGCGGATGTAAATGGTGCCATGACGTTGTTGTTCTCCAAATCCGTAATCGCAAACCTGTGATAACTAAACTGTCAACTGTCAACCCTGTACTAATCGCCCGGAACCAAACACGTAAACGAACCACAACCACCCACCCACTGTGCTGTACACCGGATTGCCGGTTGCTGGTGCGTCTAACTACAAACCTCTGCGTCTCGCTCTTTGCCCCACCTCCCTCGAACATTATACTTCTCTGCGCTGCGATGGCCCGTCCTGTCAGCCACTGGGTTCGTGCTTAGGTGCGCGCGGAGTTCAAATGTGCACGCTTTTGTTTGCACCTGTATCTTTCCAGGGTGGCATTTCTGGACACATGTTTCTCGACACAATATGCTTTTTTTCGAGTTATCTACCACCAATTCAATTTACGACCACCAATTCTCGAACATCCTGTAGAATTTTATCTTACGTTTAACAGTTTTACATCTTAAATAATGACTGTTAAACTTTTACGTGAGCTAATTTAGCATGAAAATATGCCGGGGTAAGATATTTTGCTTATAAAACACTGTCGCTCCTGAAAAACCGCCTATTTTGAGTGGTAAAACTATTATAATGAGGTATCGAAGTGTTAAACGTAATCTGGGCGACGGCAGACCTCGATTACATTTTTAGAAATTTATGATAAAATGCGATTTTTCCCCACCGTCCCACCAATGAAGTGAAACTAGTCTCTATGCGCAAAACACTGACCTGGCAGCCAGTCTGTGAAGCGTATGACCATTGCGATTTACAGGCAGGGGCTCTCTCATTTTATTAGTGCTTAGTTTTTTATATACAGTTTTAGTTATACCTGTTTCAGAATGCCGTTTCAGCTGTGGCGTAGAGTAACAAACTAATTATTACAGTACGCGAGATTTTTTTTAGGGTATATTTTGAGCCATCTTAATAGTAATTTTTTTATAGTTTATTTATTTCTTTACTTTTTTATTTAGCTTGTACAGTTTGGCCATTGGCCCGTTAACAGCAAATGCTTGTAATGTATAATAAATTTAATAAAACTGGACAACATAATTCCATTATATTTAATAATTGTAATTTTGTTTTAAATTATTGATGCATTCTGACACCAAAAGTACACATACTGAACTTCGGTGCACAAGTTTTTGTAACAGTAGTGTCTTTATGACAATTTGCAATTGTTTCATTTCTCATGATTACTTATGTTGCAGAGTGGATTGAATAGTATATGAATATTTTCTGATGGACTATATTTCTTCTGAAAAGTCGCTTCTCTGTTAGTGTGAGTGATTTTTATAAGTTGTATCAACATAAATTATCAGTAGTATTTGTTTGGATAATTATAGTATGTATTATTGAATGTCAGCTTAATTATATGTTTTACTGGATTTTCAATTCAAATCACCTTTTTCCTATTTATCCATATCCAGCTCCAACATTGCAAACATTCTTTTAGTTGTTGGCAAAGCAAAAGCATACGTTCTGAAAATTTTAAATCATGTACCTTTGACATTTTTCACTTTCCGTAAAAGCAAATTTATGAAATTAAAAGGGGTCAGAGTTAACAGATAGCCTATTTTTAGTTTAAAGCTAGCTGGCAATCTGTGTTAGAATTTTTGAAGGTTTGTATATTGTGGTAAATATAAATCTGGTTACAGCAACCAGTACTATGATATCTATTTCAACCATCTATAATTGTTTCGAATTTTATGCGTAAGGTCTTGCATATGGCATTTCGCTGAACAGTTTTATGTGATTATAGAATATATGCGTGATATCTTCCTTGGTACTGACGCTTTTGAACTTCATGTAAGGGCATTTATGAAATACTAATTTTGCTCTGTTTTCGCCAGAAAATCTGTAAAATCTCTCAAAGTTTTCGTTTATATTCGTAATATCTTTAACAAATTCATTTGTTAATGAAAATACTGGAAGTGTAAGTAAAGTTTGAATAGGAAATTAAACTAAATTGAAATAAAATATAAGTGAGCGTCCAGAGCAGACATTGTGTAAAGTAACGATTGATATGACAGCGCAAACATAAACCCTTCAAACTACAATACACACTCATAGGACGAACACAAAATCCTTTAAGATATGCAATATCCCACATGGAATAAAGCAAGGAGTATAAGCCATGAGTTAAATTGAAATTCAGGAGGCAGCGAGTGAACACATGAAAGAATTGCGAATAAGACACAATAATAATGCTGCTTGTTTAGCTTAATCAAAGGAAATTAATTTTTCATCCTTCCTTACAATATTTTATTACTGAGGAAAAGCGGAAAGCTAAAACTGTCTTACAATTAGTGAACTTTCTTCAAAACTAGTGAATAATTCTTTAATTTACGCCACGTTAATTAAACTGGTTGCTCTTTAAAGGTAAATTAAAACTGATATAAAAGTTCCTGAATGGATCGTGAATAATAACTTTAGAGTGTTAATTGGAATATAAAAGTTCAAGTACATTTCCTCGGCGGCTTCAGTGGTGGACAGTATACTTGTGGCTTGGTGTCACATTAGGTATACTTGGGAAGAAGTTGAAGGCTACACACAGTCATACATATTCATGAAGGAATTGAAATTGGTTCCAAGAGTGATTCTTATGTTACTTCTTCTAATGACCCTTAAAATCACGGTTAACAGCTCTTCATTCCCATCCTATTTTGCCATTGAATTTTTTTAAAAAGTAGTTTATTAACTAATTTACGGTATTTGTAAATAGGGGATGTATTGGGGGCATTCATGTCGTTGAAATTATGTCTTCTTAATTTATATTTATTTTCACAAATATTTTTGTGACGGAAGGCCATATGTTGTGGATTAATGCTACGTAGATTGAGACATTTGCCGCAGTTGGAATTTTTGTATAAATTATCGTAAAATATTAATGGCAATTGTGAACAATTAAGAGAAATTTNTGTAAAATATAAATGGCAATTGTGAACAATTAAGAGAAACTTAAACTCATAAATTCTAAGCATGTTTAATAATAGAAAACTCTATGGTTCCGAGGTCACCTCATACGTATAACCTACTAATATTTCTACGCAGACATAACATATACATGCAGGAATAATAAATTCACTTGCTAACAGCACGTTAAATTATAACGTGTCCCTTAGCTGATTTATTTAGTACCAAATTAACTGACAAATTACTATCATATCTAGGTAAACCTAATTTTAACCATTATCAGCCACGAACTCTGACACTCATATTTTTATATTTTTTAAATTTTACACATATATGCAAAATATACACATATAAATTGCTTTTTACACGTACGTAGGGAATCTTATGACTTCTGATATAGTTTAAGTGAAATCCGAAGAGCCAAAAACTATTCCCACTAGAAGACACTGTCGCTGATGACATATAAGAGATAACTGACGGAAAAGGGAGCCGGCTGCTCCAAATGCGGGACATACCAAGATACTACAGCGAGCCGGAAGAATAAGCGTGATAAGAAGAGGGGAAGATGGACAAGTAACGGAAAACAACGACGATGGATACTTGAGTTCCCCAAGAAAATCTTCTCGCCACCGGCAACGTCCGTCATGTTTTTTTCATACGAAAATCCGAGGGAGGTACCACCAGGAATCGTAACCACATAACGCTGGTTGAAAGGCCCGGTGATATACCGAGCAGAAGTCACTCACAAGCTTCATCACGACACAGTTTAAACAAGGTGACAGAGGTATTGTACTGTGTGTCCATTTACAATAATCCAAAATAGTACTAGTAAATATAAAACTGTGGCATAATAAATACTTTCATTTATAAAGCTGTGGATATTTGCTTGTATAAATCACAATATAGTTTCCAATGCATGCTGCAATATATGCTTATCCGTGTAGGAGAGAATTCGGCAGTACTTCTTGAACAAGACTACAAGTACCTTCAACTTAATTATAAACACAGATAACATACTACCATTCAAAGTAATTAACCTATGAATATTTATGCTGTAGTAGAGTGTTCTCGTCATACTTGGATTCTGGCTCCATGAGTTCTCCCAATTATTATACCAAACTGTATTTTTGTGCCGCCTGAAGTGTTCTCTTTCATTTGTAGCAAATTTGGGATGATAAACGTGAGATAAAAATAATCCTGTTCTAAATAGCTGTGTGTCGGAGATTTTTCATGGAAGATGCATCGCCATGTTGCGTTTGTTACTCGTAAAGCAGGATTCCTTTACGGGTTGCTGCACTCAAGATCTAAAGGACGCAACAACCATGTAATATTTTAATTTGTTAGCTCCAGCCATAATGACCCTAAAGCTACAATTATGAATGGCTGTGTGTGGTATAATGCACTGGACAGCTCTATGTTAACATTGTTCTTCCTCGTTCCCTGTTCCATACAACTGTAGGAGCGTGGTTTCTGGGGAGGGGGTTCAAGGCCGTATACACACGAGTGGTCAGTTATGCAGGGGGTCTGACTGCACCCCGAGACTGTGCAGTGGAAGTCTCTACAACCCTTGACTGCAACCATCCGCTGTTGCGCTAAAGAAGGAGATGCTAAACGAAATATAAGAGTGATACTGCCCGAGTACCTCAGTATTCATATGGAGATTTTTTAAAATCATTTTTCGGGGTTTACAGTTAGGACTTAGTCATGGGAAATGCCAAGTTAATTTCAGTAGAGAAAGACTAAAGTAGTCGCAGATCTGGGGACTTCCAAGTCTTCGCGGAGGAAGGAAACGGTCTTCACTTCAAATGGTTGACTAAGAAAGTTATTTTCTCCGGAAAGATATACTCTTAAGTTGAGACTTTCAGTTGACTCTCGAACACCCGTGTATGGAAATAGGAATCCAAATACTTAGTTTAGAGAAGGATTTTTGGAGGCGAACTACCTGGTGTGGCTTTGATGTTTGTGAGTGGGTTTTGAGAATGTGTCCTGACTAGTAAACACTACCTTCATATTTTTCGTGCATGCCCTTGGCTCTGGACTGAGCAAAAACCATTCATGAAACTGGATGCTGGTCTTACTTTAGGAGTGTGTGTCCGATACAATACCTCTTGAGGCAGTAGAGTTCATTTATGACAGTGATGCAAATTCTTATTATATGTGTTTTAGAGGGAAGGCTATCTCCGAGTACTTTATACATTCGAAGATGTATGGTAATCGTTCAATCCAGTCTACGCGGGAATGGGTACATGACATTGATGAGACCCTAAATATATGAAAATGAAGAGACACTCATATAAGCGTTGTATTATTTTCGAAAATTTGTTTTGTAGTGGCAAATAATACCTGTTAATAAATGTTTGTTGAACTGTAGCCTTAAGATATATCTTATGGGGAAAAATTGTTTTCATAAAAGGACGTGTATGATGGGTTTTTATTTTGTAAGTTTGTTTCAAATTAATTGTAATCTTCAAA
This sequence comes from Clitarchus hookeri, assembly GCA_002778355.1. Lineage (NCBI taxonomy): Eukaryota > Metazoa > Arthropoda > Insecta > Phasmatodea > Phasmatidae > Clitarchus > Clitarchus hookeri. Next base: position 9,274 of record NQII01011578.1, read on the forward strand.
TAGGTGGCATGTTGAGAAAAAAATTAACTACAATAAACCACAAATTACAATATACACAAAAAATTTACATTTTGCTTTAAGAGAATCTTCAAAAAACATCCCTCCCCCTAATCAGTAGCCAATGTCAAGAGAAAGCAAACGGGGTTAAAAAATATCTGTTTTGTCATCTATATTTTTAGATGAAATTGGGATAATATACTTTCCTTCCTTTTACATGTTCCTTGGGTGGGATGTCGGAGGTTGGGTTGAGAGTTTGTGGTGGATCGTCAGGTGTTGAATGAGGAAGAAACATCCATGCTAATTCATACCATTTGTTCGACACCAAGTTCATATGAAACTTCGTTTAGTTACCCTTGATGGTAAAATGGCTTTGCTCTAACGAACCACACGAACACACGCTAATGTGTTTCAACACCCGATGGATGCCTACGATGAGTTTATTAACTTGAAAATATTTGTCAAAACGAGGAAGCAGTTACTAATCGAACTACATTCTGCAGCAAGTAACCCACGTAGCAGAGGTCGCTAATAGACACTTTGTACCACAATGTTCTTGCGTTCTAATACCGAATAAACCGCGTGTGTGCGTGTGTCTCATTTAAGAATCAATGTTTTGGTTGGCCTAGCATGTCAGCTGCACATTCTCCACCCTGACCCCTTGAATAGCCAACGACATAGACTGTATGAAATATTTTTCGTCATTTTAGGAAAAGTGCTGGTCAAATATTTATCCTGAACTACTCGTAAAATAAAGAACACGGTCCTATTCCAATACGAACTTTCAATAAATATCACAGAACTTTCAGTGAATTCACGGAACCACTCCGTAAATTTTCTGGTAAAATGTTCTACATACAGTAAAAACAAAATCTTAAAAATTTTTAATTTATGTTATGCAGGTGTTTTACTGAGTATTAAGACAAATTAGAAAAAGAAAAAATATTTAATTCTGGAAATAAATTTTAACACGAATAAAATTCTTTGCGAATTGTAACCATCACCACTCACATACGACGTTCTTCTGTTTTCGTTGGTATAAATATGCCATTTATTAAACCTGACGTAGTAACATTTTTCAGTTTATAGTAACGTTCGAGTCTTATAAGTACTACTAATTGTTACATGTGCCTGATATTCCTTTTTTATATCTGAAGGAAGAGGTCTAAGTGACGTGGATATACTAACTGCAGCAGAAATAAAAATCTTCTGGTTACAAAGACAAAGAAAGCTTCGTGTAGACTCAGCATTGTTTGTTCCCGAAATCCCAACCTGCNCGTTCCCGAAACCCCAAGCTACAGGAAATATGGAAACGTTACTTATTTTGTACTTAAGGAGCTGAGCTAGGTTTTTCGTCATTACGGATAACGTTTCNCAGGAAATATGGAAACGTTACTTATTTTGTACTTAAGGAGCTGAGCTAGGTTTTTCGTCATTACGGATAACGTTTCCATGAGTTGATTTAAATTTCCATAAACAATTAGTGAGTATAGTGAAATTCTGTTTAACATACTTCACATTAAATGATCTTTCACTTTAACGTAAGGTTTTCAATTCCCGCCCAAATACCCTATGTAGACTACGTAAAAATGTTTCACTATAACATGCAAAATTTAGGTTGTCTTTCAGTACTTCGAAGATCATTTTACCTCCGGTCTCCCAAAATTGAATTAATTCAATGTCCATTCACGGGCTTTACGTAAAGTTATTGCTTTTTTTAAAACAATTTCGAACATAAAACAGGTTTTGTTTAACAATGCGATACGTAAAATATCATGCAGATTGTCGAATCACGTTTAGTATTGTCGTTTACGTTTACGCTGCAAACAATCGATTCTCACTGTCTACTCGCAACGCCGTCGATTCTTGAGTGTCGACCTAGATTACCGGTGTTGACGGGAAGGCCCATCTTGAATTTATTCGTATATCAGAATGTGAGTGTATAAATAGAAAGCCGTATATACGTGTTTTCGTACCGAATCTTATAGCGNATTTATTCGTATATCAGAATGTGAGTGTATAAATAGAAAGCCGTATATACGTGTTTTCGTACCGAATCTTATAGCGCCCTTCCGAAAATTACTTTGTAAAATCGCTACCCTCGTAAAAATCTAAACCGATCAATTTTAACCCATAACCAATATAAAAACTGCGTGTCAAAGTCCGCATTTTCCCCCGTGAAGACAGCGTTCAAACATCTTTCGTGTAAAATCGAAATTATATTTACATTAAATATTGGTTCAAATCAGTGGCTAGACGCGTTACAAATAAAATTATACTCCAGAAGCGTAAGCGTTTTACCCTGTTGTCACCTAAAATGTTTATTAGTAACGAACGGCGCGTTTTACCGGGTGCGATGTCAATTTTCAAATGCTTCTTGCGGGAAAAATAAAGATAACTTTTTCCTGAAATATTAATTTATTTCAAAATATTAACGTATTTTCAATAAAATTCGTTTGATGTTATTTAATACGAGTAAGTGGTATACATTTTTAAAATGAAACTTCACCAATAAGTAAACATGCCAACAACGCTTTACGTTATGTTTGCAGGATGTAATTAGCGTATTTTCACATTTTANATTTTCAATAAAATTCGTTTGATGTTATTTAATACGAGTAAGTGGTATACATTTTTAAAATGAAATTTCACCAATAAGTAAACATGCCAACAACGCTTTACGTTATGTTTGCAGGATGTAATTAGCGTATTTTCACATTTTAGAAAGTACAGTTTTATTCACGATTTTTAAACGTATANTATTCACGATATTTAAACGTATATTTCGTAATTCATTATTAATTTTATTTACTGAAATAACTATTTGTGCCATAATTTTACAAAGCCCACGTTGCAAAGTTAAAAACATTTCAATATAAAGTATGTACTTTCATGGCTACGTATAAAGGTCGAGGCTTTATTCATGTAAGATGTAACGAGATTTTAGTACCGAAATTTGTTTAAGTGTAGCTTATACGAGAATATGACGGGAGATGAAAAACTCAGTACTTTACTTGTAGGTACAGTATGGTCATTAGAAATCGATAAAAGCTTAATAAAATCAGTCAGCACAAATCCACCGCATTAGTCTGGAATGAGTGCACTGACAACTTACCAGCTGCACCAGAATATAGATTAGGTAGACTGATTTTCGTCACTCACATGAACAAAACTTTCCCACACTCACACGCCCATTGCCGTCATAACTGTCAAATTCACGTAGTGATCAATGACGTGGACTGCTGTTTATTTTTTATTTCTCTCAAATAAGTGATATTATATGTAAAAATTGAATACATTGTAATTGCATTAAGTTTCAGTTAGAGGCAGTATTCTAGAATTTACTTGGATCCTCAAATTCAAGCCACAGGTTTTGAAGTGCTATTGGCAGAAAAGAGTCCATTGATGGAATACACAACTAGTTCACTGCGCAACTGGTACGCGCACTCTATCTAATATTCACTCTACGAACTACATCGCCGAAGTACAAAAAGGGCTGACTTATCGAAACTCGTGGCCAGTTCTTGACCAGCGACATCCCGGTCAAATCAGAGTACGAGCTTCTTTACGTAGAACCATAAGGCGTCCATCCGCCGTCCGTGCTAAGTCGGTTTAGCCTCTGTTGAGATATTACAAACAATTTGTGGATTTAAGGATCGGTGCGGCTTTGTTGTCGTTGCTGAAGTGAAACAACCACAATAAAGCTCTTTAATGAATAGCAAATAACGCCCACGGTCACAAATTTCACATTGTACTTAGGGGTTTACAAAATTGTTTTCAAGCACCATAAAAATGATCCGATATTTTGCAGATGATTTTATTTGTAACAATTAAGAGCTGTACCGAGTAATAAATTTATCGTTACTCTCACGGAACCTTTAAATATACAAAAAAAAATCCTTCCGTGAATGTCTCAAAACTTTTGTTAAGGCACCCGTCCACTCGTCGTTTGAAGTGCGTTGTAGTGTGGTCGAAATCCATTTTTTTCTCTTATGTAACTATTAGACGTACCCCCGATGTGCTTCTGCGAACACAAAACACATTCCAGACTGCCTGTAGATTATTTTAAAGATACTGTGCACATTAGAAACATCGTTTTTGAGCACTCAACATTTTTTGAGGACGATTTTTTTCCAGATGCTTTGTGTCGCAAAATATTACGGTCAGATAAATAAAAAGTGTTTGAGGGTCCTACACTGAACCTTGCTAAATGATATGATCACCGCGTAAGTCCCATTAGTACACGCAGCACGACGAGAACACGTCTGTTCAGAGCCCTGCGTATAGCGGCGATGGCACATTTGATATGCATGGCACTATGGCCCTTTTCGCCCACGCGCTTATCGGTTTCAAACGCGGAAAATTGCTTAATGTAGGCGGTTGTTTTAAGTGGTTTAAAAACGACGGCTATCACAATGAAAAATAATTGAATTATCTCGCTTCTGAATTAAAAATTTTTGAATGCGATGTACATACATAAATGTAATGTTACGTGTAAATAACAATACAGATGAGCAAAAAATTGGAAAAAATCTCATTTCCTTCTCTCTCTCGTCATAACAGGGGACATTTGACTACCATAGCGGACGCATCATCTGTTTCTTTCTAACATCATTATTTTGTGTTTTATCCAGTGTTCAGACCGAGTAGCTTGCAGTCTAGATGATTTCTGCATCTATTATTCTCCAAATAGTACGTTACATTAAGTTTCTTGACTCATTTTAATGTTAATGAAAAGTCACACATACTTTTATGATATGGGTTTCTGCAGAGTATGATTTCTATTGTAGTTGACTGTGTTCCTGAGTTCGTTAAAGAAAATAATTTTCTGCGTTTCAAAACACTACATTGATGTATTACAAACCTGCATTAAATCCGACATATATAGAGAATTAGGTCTCGTTTTACAAATTTAATGATGGAAGTAGTATCTTTACAAACGGAAATGACTTGGATGGAATAAACACAATTTTTAGAATTTTTTAAAAACTCATTTCTGAATGTTAGTGAGCACGAGATTAAATGTTTCTCAATTTAGTGAAGCATAACCTCAAGAAAACCTAAGGAGCAGAACATTCTATAGTCTATAATAATCTGCGAATAAGAAAGTAGATCTGCATGCTAGATTTTCGAACCATTAACTAATTTCTGAAATCCATATACAATTTTTATTGCTAACAAAATTAAATTGGTGGCGATTATAATTATTGTTTACAAATGTGGAAATTAGCTTGAAATAGCTTAATAAACAGGATACATGCAAGTTATTTACTACGTCGTTAGATAGAATAAAGTGGTTAGACACCGATAATTCGATCTCCAATACTGAAAAATAGGCAAGAAAATTAACGTACTTAGCTAAGTTACATTACCAAATGTGTTGTTTAAACCATAGTCCTAAATGTGTTTGGACACAGAGGACAAGTGGAGCATTGCAATTGTAATGTTATAACCATTCTTAATGGAGATCCATCTGTAAGTTACGAGCTTCGCGTGGCTGTCATTTGGGAACTGTGTCATTAATTAAAGTGTAACGATCTCGCCATTGTGTCCCCGTCACGCTCAGGACAGGTGCTGCGGCGTGGCTACTATATTGTGAAGCCATTACATAATTAATGGGAAAACAGATCGCAAATAGATGCAGATTATTTTTCCTTGCGTGAAAATGGACGACCCTGTTTGCTTCCATCGCCACGAACAGTTTTCAGCTTTCATTCTTCCTTTTCGTCATCACGCCATTTAGTTTATTACGTGCACTTTCGCAAAGAGAAAAGCACTTTAACAAAAATTCTCTCATAACCTTATTTGAGACGTTTAGGAGAATATAAACATTTTGTTAATACACTTTCTCATCTTTGACGGAAAAAAATATTCATTTAACTACACAGAAAAAAATTCGTATTCTACATTTCATAAGCATCTATTTAGAAACTGAAAATTTCGTTGTACAACTACAAGTTAACTATTACATATTTGCTAAAAACTGTTTTATTAAAAAATATAATCTTTCATGTATCACCATGTTTATAACAAATCTGAAGTCTTAAAAATTTTCTTGTTACAATTCAACTTTATTTTTACAATTACACAGAAACGTGTTGTAAAATTCTCCGTAATTTTCTTGTAGCGTTACAAAAATAATCTTGGCAACTAGTTTCAAAAAATTGTTTGTAAAAATACAAAATATACTTTACAGTTTATTTACAGAAACTCCTCTCCAGACTAGAGGTGATGGATAATAACGGTTGCAATGAAAATAACACATTAAAAACATTCAAGTGATGAGCCATGACCCAACACGACTAAATGTTGTTTGAAATATTGAAAAGGGGGGGGGGATTATAAACCTAAGCCATCGGATGATTACCTTAATGTTTTACTGATGGGTTTCGCTGGGTTTTTAGCCCACTTTCCGAAGGAAAGGAAGGGTTATGAAATGACATTCACCTGAATGTCTGTCTGGAATGTGTCCCCCGCTAATAAATTTTAAACTCGACAAGAGAATTTTACAAAACCACGCATACAAATAGTATTTAGTAATAACATCGGACTTTTATAGTTTTCGATCACGCCAAGAAGTTATTTTCAAAGTGGCGTCAACTTTAAACTTCAGAGAATTATATAATACCTCTGGAACAATTTAAACCGATTTCAACACAATCTGGTACGTTAATAGTGCATGATATTAGCATTCAAATTAGAAAGTAAGAATCTTATTTGTACGCCATTTTAGAAGATAGTGAAAATTGAACAACTAAATCTTTTCCATTATATATATGAATCATTTAACTGATTTAAACCAAATTTAATATGTTCACAGCGTATGAAGTAAGCATTGCATTTAGTCACCGATAGTGATAACCCGGCATTTTGAAGGATAGGTCAAATTGAAAAAAATCAACTTTTCCATTATATCTCGGGAACCATTTAACATATTTAAACCAAATTAGGTACGTTTCCAGTACATACTGTTAACATTTAATTTAGAAACCAATAACAGTATCGGTGCACCATTTCTAAAAATAATGCAAATTGAAAAATAAAGCGCTTGGATTACATCTCGGGAACCATACAACCAATATAAACCACATTGTGTATGTTGGCAATGCATTGTGTAAACACTGTATTTTGAAAGTGATAATGTGATTAATGCGCCATTTTGAAAGATGGTGCAACATGAAAATAAAGCTTTTACATTACATTTCAGTAACAACGCAACCTATACCTGCCATATTTGGCGTAATAGTAATAATATTGTAGGCCATGTTCATGTATGCAATTTAAATGGACAAGGCTCTTATTATATAAAAGGAGGTGCTATAGGTATTGCAGTATTATTTTCAATATGTATAATACTGTTTGACCAGTTTTGGCCAACATTTTTATACTGAAAGTATCTTTTACAAGCATCATACTTGTCTAAACAAAACCTTTTTGTCCACCATTTTGTAAGATAGCGCCACATGAAAAATAGAGTTTTAATGTCATATCTCGTGAAACAATTAACCGATTATTACTAAATATGACCCACAACTAATACTGCAGTAAATATTGAATATTGAAATGTTTTAGTGGGTCAGACTATTATTTTTAAAATGACGACCACATAAACATTATAGATTTACTATGCTATATCTATGAAACAATGTAACCATTCCAAATTAACTTGTTATGATGGTAGTATCTATGCAAGCATCAAATAAGCTAATATATAAACTCGTTTGTCAGCGATTTTGGAATGTAGCACTGCATGAAAGATTAAGTTTTTGTGTCCTATCTCGGGAAGCACCTAACTAATACCCACCAAACTCAGGCTACAGGTTACACTTGTGTAGTCCATCCAAATTTGTATGACTTAAGGAGGTAGTCATGTATTGTCAAAATAACAGCAATGTAAAGATATTTAGGTTAGTTAGCCGTATATCTCAAACAATCTCAACCGACTTAAATATAAAGCAGTATCTATGAGAAACATAGAATGTGGCAATGCGGTCATTAAAATAGCACCACATGAGAAAGTAAAACTTTAATAATATATGTCCGGGACCATCCAACCGAATCCCACCGAACTTTACATATAAGCAGTGCTACAGTAGACCATGTTTTAAGAGTGTCTGGTTTTATTTTCAGTATGGCAGTCATATAAATCATTTACAAAAGTTTGTCAAATCTATTAAGCTATTTAACCGCTTTCAATTAAGCCAAGTAGGTTGAGAGTAGCCATTAAAATCATCAAATATGATTATAGAGATAAACTATTGCCGACTTATTGCAAAGGTGACAAAATGCATCATTTATGCCTCGATAGCTCGGGAACCAATAATAGAATTCCCACCAAATCTCGCATACAAGTAGTACTACAGTGGATCATGTTAACTGAAATAATTTAAGTGGGTAAACATTATTTTATTTCAAAATGGTAGAAAATAAATTATTTAGATAATTTAAATATATCTATGAAATAATTTGACAAATTTCAACAAAACGTCTTATATGAACAGTATCTAATAGACGCATCAGATATGCCTATACAAGGCCGGTTTGTACGATAGCGTCATATGAGAAACTAACTCTTTTATGTCATATCTCAACCAGTCAACCTATTTTCACCCAATTCCGCACACATGTAGTGCTACTGTAGGCCTTGTAAACTTAAAATATTTAAGTGATTCACTCACTTGTAAGTATTTGAAGTTGCTAAACCCAGTCTACTGTAACTTTAGACTGATTACTACCGACGTTGATGCTCCGAATGCCACCTCTGTAATGTAGTTGGTTGCATGCCAGCTTACGATACGAGCCGTTCTGTGTTCAAGTCCCAGGTAAAGACCATGTGTATTTGTCACTGTCTCTCTAGTCTGCATTTGTGCATGGTTGCATATCTAATTATATCGCTATCAATGAGACGCCAGGACCCTCTAACCGTTCAACCTTTTTTTAAAACCTCATCAGAACTATTTGCATCCATGTAGAAGAAAGTAGACTCAGTAGTAATATCGATATCTTCTTGTTATTCTAAAAAAAACTCTGCAATATTTATTTATTAAAGTTTGTGCACACAGTCATTTACGTCTAGAATCGAAAAAGGCTTTAAAATATAATAAAGGAAGAACAATTATTTGACCATTTTNCGTCTAGAATCGAAAAAGGCTTTAAAATATAATAAAGGAAGAACAATTATTTGACCATTTTAACATAAACTAGTGTTGGGATTCCAGGAGTACTTTCAGTAATACAACTTATTAATTTTTTGACGTACCCTTTGAATTTTAAAATTTACTTTTCGAAATAACTGATCAAAGTATTAGGTGCACACTAGATTTATTTTTAAAACTAGTAAAAGATAAAAAGGCTTCTTTCCCTTAAAATTATTTGAGTTTTCAAATTTTGTGTCAGAGTGACTGAACATTTCTACACTTGAAGATACTCAATGGCACAAGATATATATTTTTTGTAATATTTTACTTGGCAGATAGTTTGAAATATTTCCTAATGCTTTGTACTTAGTTAAAATATTAGTTGCTTTTTTCCTTGTATCTAGATTAAGATCAAGAGTATGTTAAAATTAATTAAAAGTACGACATTTATTAATCAAAAGTTCTGTCAAGAAATTGATTTCATGGGTAAGGAAATTGGATAACTCTTATTCAACATATACAACGACGCTTTCCTGCAACGAAGATAAAAATCAGCGGGAAAAACTACTTCCGTTGAAGTAGATCGGGATCGAAGCCACGGACTCCCGAATGAGAGCCAGACACACTACAGCACAACTAAACACTCTGCGTTAATACACAGTGAAATAACCATTTGAAAGCAAACAAATTTGTGTAACATAGCTAAATTAAAACTGCACTTCCTAAACGACATTAAATTTGTGTACCATGGCTAAATTAAAACTGCACTTCCTAAACGACATTAAGCTATTGCTGTATATGGTAAATATATAACTACCAGCATTAAAGCATATTTTGAATAAATATAACCCCATCGAAATATATTAAGTAGTTAAAATTCAGCTCTTGGCTTTACATTTTGAAAATTCACGCACAACGATACCTTCCCGTAGCCCACAATTGTTCATTTCAGATGCTGTGAAATAAGAGGATTTTGACCTAAGGTGTATGTATGAACTCCCTAAAAGTGAATTGCGCGTAAGCCATAAGAAGAGTTTCTGTTGGTCTGTTCAATAACCGACAGCCAGCTAGGTAAATTCGGCGTGTCAGTATCAGCAACGAACGTTATGCATTCTAAACTAACGATGATTTGTGACTCTAAACAGTAAATATAACTTTTCTTACACTGACTTATGCTATAAATAGGGACATTTTATGGTGTAATTTTAATGCAAAGATAGTTTTTTAAAAATTGGAGATTTCAATGTTATTCGTTTTATAATGGAAAACTCGTAAATTGTAACTTCATTACTAAAAGTATGCGGTTTATATCCAGTATTTTACAGCTGTATATTAATGCAAATTTGGTTTTTAAATTTGTGGATTTCTTAATTATCGTCATTATTATTAATGTGTATTATGGGCGCTTTAATAAGTTATTTTTTATTTTTATAAATGATCCATTGAGTATACAATAACGCATACTTGTTTGTGTATGGGTGTAAAAATACTAAAGCAATTTTTCAACTACACAAACAAGAATAAACATTTTATTTAAACATAGCTACACAAAAAATCACATTTTAGGGTTTTAATTTTTTATAACACGTATGTTAACGTTCCTAACACATTAGATGTTATTTTTGTGTTATTTTGTGAGAACCGATTCAATGTGATTTCATAGAAGATAAAATATTCCACCATGGAAAGAAAGCCAATTTTATGTTTGTCTTTACAATCTCGCTTTTCGTAAAATGATTTTTAAGCCACACTTATGTAGTTCCTGATGCTTATTGCTATTATTCATTTAAAGCAGATGTTCACAATTGAAGAGTAATTAATTCTCTCTTCCCATCATATAGTATGTTACGGAAACCATGCAGTTTATCAAAACTGGTCCATACATTTTGAGTAGAAAGAGTGGAGAGATTTGGGCGGCTCATAACAATGAATTCTTGAGAGTGGAGTACAAAGAGCTAGACGCAATTTCGCATATAAGATAGTGTAGTTTGGCAAAATTTCGTTTTATTTCTTGTTTCAACTAAAATTTAAGTGTTTGGCGGCGTATTAACTTGAATTTCGGTGTTTTTAGGTTTTAACGCTAAAATCCATTCAAGGATACTTCCATCTTTTTTGAAGCCCTGCTAAAGTTCTACTTTAAGGCTACTCTTAACTAAGTCGAGAAAATTACACCAAAGAAACAACGCGCCACATTCATGCGCAATTAGTTTAATAATAGTTTCTTTGAGAACTATTATTAAACTAAGTGTTACCAGTACACTTATTTTCTTTTTGTTTTTATTCACATTAATGATAAAATAAATGTTTTAATTTATAGATAAAATGAAACGCAAAAGTTAATTTTTACGAAAAATAATAAATTTTTACCCTGACAGAAGAATAAAACGCTTGAGATAAATGGCATATTTATGAAACAACCAAGCACGTCATACATATAGTGATTGATATTTCAATTGTTTGATTAAAATATTGTGAAGTTAATGCAAATATACTATAGATGAAAATTTATTGGAGACACTCGGGATTTTAACGATAAGACTGTTGCTTGGTTTGAAATCAGATGAGAATTTGGTATTTGGCGTTCCTGTTAAAAATAAATATACACCGCTAGGAAATTTTTTGAGCAAAAAAATACGCGGTTCATTGATATCGAAGCCTTTTTTAACACTTAGGTATAGCCTATTTTCTGGAAAGATCAGAAAACTTAATAATTAAATAAAAAATTACTGAAAAACAAATTGTCATTTTTGCCTCAATAAAGAGCTTGAGAGTATCATTTCTTACACTTAGGTTTTGTTTCAAGTTTATATCTTCAAAATTGGCTTAAAATAACCGATTTTCATGGAAACGTATTTCCCTATAGCAAATTGTCCCTGCTTGCAAACCAGGCAACAGCCTTAAGGGGTTGAACTTCAGTTGATTGTACATGGAGGAGGTTCCCAGCGGCAGGCGGCAAGCGGAGGCCCTGCCCCGTGACGGGCAACTCCAGGCTATAGTGGAATAGTTGAGGCACCGGGCCGCTGACCGCACAGCCGGCGGTGTTAAATAAGGGACGAAGCTGCGGCACAAAGCCCGGAACTCCAATCAACTCCGCGGAGCTCGCCACACGTCTGCAGACGGAAGGCATTAGCGCGCGCGTTCACCCGGCCGAGTCTGAGCACGGACCTGGCCGGGGATTACCACCACTGGCCGGCGTTTACTAGTCCACTCTGCACAGCGGTGGCGAGATGCCCCGTCAACAACTTCCCTGCACCCACGTGACGCCTGCACGTCGTCTACGCTAGCGCCACTTCCCACGTGCACGCACTCTTCTAGCGCACAACAATTAAAGGTTAATGTTACACGGGAAGAAAGTGTAATACCGTTGCAACAGAAAAATTACCATTGATGCATTTATTTAAACGTCTATGTTGTGGTGAATTAAATAATGTCGTGACAAAGTCAATAATATTAACCACTCAAAAGGTCTGATATTACAATAATGCAAGTATTCTTTAGAAGTGTTAGTGCCGATTAAGCCTCTAAGTAATGTTGCCGCAAACAAAAGTTGTATTGCTCTTAAGAAAACAGAAATAACAAAATATTTTGTATCACTGCGACATTACAGTAGTGCCCAACAAACACAAGTTTAAAATGGCTTGACGTTGTAAAATGGTGGATGCTAAATAAAACCGTGATAACCTCGTAAAATTAAACCACTGTATTTAAATTTTAAAGCATAGTTTGAAAACTGAATGTAGCTTAGACAAGCTCTCGTGCCTTGCAAAGCAGCTTACGCGAGCCAATTATTCATATATTTATAGAGCATTAAGTGTTTACACGTAACTAAAGAGACTGTATTTCTGCGTTATGTTGTACTCACAAACGGAACTTAGACAAGTTAAGACAGCGCAGTTGGTAGGACGTCGGATTCTAACAAGGAGAAAGCCAAGAACTCAGGGCGCGGCTTACTAGGGATACATTGCTGGAGGAAGAAAGGGATAAGACCACATGCTCGAAAACATTTTCGTTAGGTATACTTGAATTTAGCGTGTGTGAAAATTATTTTCGTTCAGGCGGTTTGCTGATAAAATTGACGAAAATTATTTCCCAACGGAAATTTACCAATCGTGGAATTTTTTGTGCCCGTGTTTTTTTTTTAGCTCTGTTAGTTACGCGTGTGTCACCAACGTATGCGTAATGAGTCGGGCGGTATTCTCATAAATTCATTACCATTATTTCTATTGTTTGTGTTAGGTTCGCAGTTCTGTGCTTCTAACTTGCCCAGAAAAGTGTCTCTCCTCAACGTCACGAGTGTTGAATCGGCACACACCAGAATCACAACGTGTATACGCACTGCTCAAATAAATGCGTGGTTTGTAATTATGAAGTTTTGATACTGGAATTACTTAATGATTTTTGTAGTACTTCGTAAGTTCGTTCATATTGCCACTATTGTTTGACAGATGGCCGTCAATTTGGAATATTGAAAATAATATAACGGATCGTAACAAAATACATAACTACATAATTCCAGCTTTTTGTTTTTGTTTGTGGCCAGTACAGTGAAGTAGTAGAAGAAGCTTTATTGTTTGCCTGCGTAAATACTTAGCAGCAATTTGACTTCAATTTTTAAAAAATTTAATTTTTAAAATATCAAATTAATTCTTGAAAATTAATTAATATTGTTTGCCCTAATAGTTACTGCTAAACTATCCAAGATGCATGAATATGCATAATACAACACTTGTTCTTTAACAGCCTGCAGTTCTGCAGTTACTGTGAAAAATATTCGTATTATATTTATTACCTATTATACTGAAGGTATTATTTAATTTAAACTTCATTAATCTGCAATTAATTTTATTATGTATTTTTGTCTCACGATGTTTAGTGTGTCAATATTTAAGAATAGTTTGTGAATTATAAACAATTATAACTTAAAATGCTAGAAATATGATTTGATTATACATGCAAAATGTTAGCTTTCAAGCCAATAAAAAAAATGTGTTTTCTGGTGAAGGGAACAGAAGGGTCGATTGTTTCCCTTCTTCATTTCGGTTGAATTGATATTGACTTTATAATATACAATAAACTACTACACGCCACCTAACATGAAAAGTCTAGGCAGATGAAATTTCTGACAGGAGTGAACCCTTGTTGAAAAACGTTGGCGCGCTGTAATTTATCTCAATTAACGTAACGCGGATTGGCTGTAGCTCGCGGGTAGAGGAGGGGAGGGGGTTGGAGCAGGGCGCGAGCCCTCGTCACCCTTTGTTGCCTGCCCTTTGTTGCGCCCGCTTCCTGCACAAGATGTCGAATAATATCGCCTTTATTGGGCCGTCTGCTCGCTGCGGTAGCTTCACTTCACCTGGAAACTGTATTTGGAAAGTTTGCTGCAACAACGTAACTTCTACCAGACTCTGGGTGATTGATTAGGACTCGCGCGTGGCGCTTGCAAATACTTAGCAACTCTCAGCGCTCCAGATTGTACTCCGAGGTTGCGTTATGTCATTTACACCTGCTCTTATCCAAGTCTCAAACAACACATCAACTTATGCGTCTCTCCTCACCGTTCAAGAATTCTTTACTGTTACTTCTCCTTGAACATTTTTATGCTCTTAGAGCATGTATGGCAAGTATTGATGAAACCTAATTTAAACTACGTATAAATATTACTCGTACGTTCGTAGAATAACCGAGGCTCGGATAGAGAACTCCGTGGCCTAGCTTCGCTATTTCTTTGACGTAAGTGCCTTTATTTTAATATATTCGCTAACTCTTCAATCGTCGTTGCTCGTAGAAATGATTTTACCATTTTACTTGTTTTTTTTAGGAAATAAATATTTACGTCTTTTTATGTTCGTATTATAACTGCATGGGTTTGTTAAGCTGAATTTTGAATTGTAAATTGTCATCTCGTCTCGGAAAGACGTAGGCCTGTTTCTTCTGCCGTATGAATAGTGCAAATCAGTGGACTCTTAAATATTTTAAAACATGATACTTATAAAAACGCTCTCTCGCTTTACTATGCATTCGCAATATGTATTCTTTGTAACGTTTATCAAAGGCACTTTCCCCTATCCTCCCCTCCCCTACACACGCCAAATGCTATCTGTACGTGAATAAATTAACTGTCATTATGCTTGTTGTGTTCTTCTCCTCCTGCGGTTTTGCCCATGAAATATTCTCTTACGGAATGTTAGATGTTTGCTTGGCTCACGTTGTGAGAACGCAATTATGTCATCTTTATATGTCTTCCATTCGTAGATATTTGAAACTGTCACGTTGTATTCGAACTAGGGAGTAATGCATTGCTTGGTAATTCACTAGTAGGAAGATTTCATCCCGGGTAACTTCAGCAGTCAGCACTCGTAAAAGCAGTTTGACAGGTTACTAGCCAGATATTTGGCTGGCTTTTAACAGCGAGGTATTAGAGCCTTAGCGAGGGGAACGAGGTGAGTATGGAACAGTACCGGAATGAAAGAAACGGGGGAAATATGATATCCCCGAGAAAACCCGCCGTATGGCCGAATCTCCAACATTGTTTGTACTGCATCGGGTATATGAAGTCTTTAAATTGATATTGACGTTATAATATACAATAAACTACTACACGCCACCTAACATGAAAAGTCTAGGCAGATGAAATTTCTGACAGGAGTTAACAAAGGTAACCCAATTATAAAATTGAAATTATACATTTATTTTCATAATTAGAGATCAAGCCAAAATGAGCGACATAGGAAAAATATAAATTAGTTGCGTACAACCTGGAAAAGTCATAGCATTTTGAAACAAAATTGAAGTGGCCAAACTGTTAATATTATTGAATATTCACCATTATCATTAACGTTTTTATTTAGAGGGAAACCGAGATTACTATGGAACTAATTTCAAGAGAGAAAACAAATCGCCTCTACCAGTCTTTCGCTAAAGAAACGCGATCTATCGGTGTGATGTGAGATATATGTCTGTGCGACAACAGATTTTTCAAAGTACAGAAAATTGAGAATGATAAGTGGGGCTGTGAAGTTGGTTTACAGCGGGCTTAGCGGAAGGAGGGAGCTGCAATCTCCTCCATTCCCCCGCACACCTCTTCTTGGTGAGCTCGTGGCAGGCAAGTGCTGGGCGGGTTGCAGGCGTAATACAAACACACTAGTGAGGGCGTGAAGTGTAAATAAGTCCGGGAGAATGTTGAGGTTCGCAAGCCTGTGAGGTGGGCGGTGCATAGGGCCGTTGCAGTCAAAGGGTCTGCCTTTCTCTCGTGCGGCATGCGATGTGCCTCGCTGTCGAGTGGCTTGCCTCTTGAGAGACGCCTCTCCATGCTGCACGAACACAGGTCGTAGGTGTGAAGGCGGTCGTCTTCCTTCCTTCCTTCGCCCCGGCGGCTGGAGTTACGAATTAGCTACACACNACTTGCGCACAGTTTATTAAAACAGTCATACTTAGATTTGGTTGCCCTAAATATTTATTATCAGACCGAGGCACGCCATTCCAGAATGAAGTGATTTCACAGTTATTAGCAGAGTTAAAGGTAAAGAAAATTGTGCACTACGGCGTATAACCCCCCAGCTAACGGCCTAACAGAGGCCATGAACAAACTTATAGGCCAACAGTTAACTATGTATGTGGAATCAGATCAGCAAAACTGCGATAGATATTTAGAATTTATCATATTTAACTATAATACTACAGTCAATACAACAATTGGATTTTATAACTTGATTATATCCAGTCTGCGTGGGTCAACAGGCGAGTCGACACCAGGTCCGAGGGCGTCGTCCGACAACGAGGTCCGGGTGCGAGGCTAGGGCGAGCTCCTTCTATATCATGTACTCTTTCTCTCTTAAGTAACCTTCCTTTACTCCATCTCTCTCTCTTTTCCGTTGGACTCTTACATTAAATATTCCTGTAATAAGTGCTAACTGTTCAAAGAAAGTAAAGATGCTATTAACTATTCTAACTACTCTTATTCTGAGCTTACCCTAATTCCTTATACTATCCCTTAATATCCTAAGAGTTTATGAGCAGGTAAGGCTCATAACAACGTGCTTCCTTGTCGGTTTCACACCTGCTCGGTGTCGGGTAGCCGTGAATTCAACATGCATGTGAAGAGCAGTGTTAACTACCTGCAATCCCCTAATATTGCGTATTAGAACAGACAAGAATAAAATGAATGTTTAATTAAGGCAAAACATGTTTTTGTTGAAAAATTTTTTACATAAGAATATACACCTTATATTTTTAAAACATTGGCAGTTCCTATTTCAGAATGTCTTTCTCGTCATGCTTCGNACCCAGGAATCTTCACGCTTCGAGTGTCCGAGTCACCTCACATACACACGTCCGTTACGTCGTTTCAGCAACTTCTTGACCAAATAATTACGGACGCCAACCAAACCGTAACACCGGACATGCTAACAAGAGTGTGGAACGAGTTTGATTATCGCGTAGATGTCGTTCGGGCCGCATGTTTTATTACATTTCCCTACAAACTATGTAATTGTTTATAATAAATAAAAAATTACTCCGAATAATATTTTTGCGAAACTAAATTTTACGAATAAGAAAATTACAAAGTGTGTTTCTGAATTCACTTCCACAGGAACTAATTTCCTTTTTTTTTTTCATTTCAGCAACATAAGAATTACAATTTTTTCTTGGATACGTTGTTTCCATATCCCGCTCAATTTCAGCGGAAGGGTTTGGGCGGCTCTTAACATCGCGATCTTGAGAGCCGGTGATGATGAAGCGAGGTGAGAATGGAGCCGTGCCGGAATGCACGAGCGGAGGAAACGGGAAATCCTCGAGAAAACCCGCCGACCAGAGACATCGTCCGACATGATTCCCATTTTCGGAAATACGGGAGTGACTCCGCCAAGAATCGAACCAGGTTCGTCTTGGTGGGAGGCGAGTGCTCTAGTCGCTGCGCCGCCGCGGCTCCAGTTCAATTACAGTCGGCCTCTGACTCCAGCTGCCAAATGTGGAGAGAAAGCAGTGATGCACGTACCGTGCTTACAGTGGATTGTACACAAAATGCCCTAATCATCACCCTACATAGGATATTCGGTCAAAAAGGGCCGGAGAAATTGTGTAATATGTGTTCCCGTATCTACACACTAAATTACAGCAACATTTAGGGAGCTACGCAAATTCCTGTAAGTAATCTGTAATAATCATAATTGCAGTATGACATTCCGTGAATACAGTATGGCAAACTGAAAAAAAATTCCTGTTTGGGTCTTACGTGGTGTGTTTTACCACCACTGACAATAAGGATGTCATATGAATATCACATTTTACTGACTCGAAAAATACTTTATCTACAGTAAATTACATAATTGCGTTCGTCCAGTGCATTATATCACATCATCTTCAAGGTTTAGCAAAACATCCCCGTATTAACCAATTGTAACCTTTTGCATCGTGTATCCCATTTTAAATGAACATAATAATTTTTTACTTCACCAGATATATGAGGGCGTAATTGATATCTTCTAATATTACTGAATAATCTTATCAGCCAACTTTAACACTCTCCACTGCTTCAGAATAACCAATTATGGAGCATTCGATGAATGTTTTACTATCGGCAACATCACTGAAATTATAACATCTTTCCTTTTTCACTGAAATGTTACAGACTGTAACAAAATCTTTTAAGTATCTCTATATGTGTATGATCCGGCCAATGAAGTTATTCAATAAAATCGCTGAAATTACGGAACAATTTTTGTTTTTGTGGTAACAGTATAGATTGTAACGAAACATTCAAAATAACTTTGTATTGGGTTCGGCGAATGAAGTTATTCGATAAATAACAGCACTGAAATAACAGAACTACTTATTTTTGTTTTTGCGGAAACGGTAAATATTGTAACAGAACCTTCAAAATACCTTTACATCTGGAACGGCAAAATAAGTTACTGAATCACTAAAACACTAAAAATAAGAAAACATTGTTTATTTTTGCGGAAACGGTATAGATTGTAACGAAATGTTCTAAATACCTTTATATCTGGTTCATCGAAAAACGTTACA
>NQII01011579.1:0-27271 GCA_002778355.1 Clitarchus hookeri
GGTGTTTAAACCTGAGCTGGGACACGAGCAAGTGCAGATCTGTGATGGTGACAATCATTTGTGGGGATATCACGAGACCTGGGATAGCNTGCAGATCTGTGATGGTGACAATCATTTGTGGGGATATCACGACACCTGGGATAACTTCCACTGGGACATCCTGCCCTGCTACAAGTGCGAACAGTGTGCCGTCTTCAATCTCTGGCCAAACAGCGAGCTGCCTGAAAATGGCTGCATACTAGCAACACATACTGAAATTGAAGATATTACCGAACTACGTCATTAATTTCTCCATGGGAGCAAGAAATTTAACTATGTCCTGTGCGATGCCAATACGAGCTCTAACTACTGCTGGTCCTAAGAGTGTACGGGGCAAATACATACGGCCACGCTGGTAGACTGTGGTAGTAAATGGATTCTACCATGCGCTGCTAAGGCATATTGTGTCTTCAATTGAAATAACAAGAGCTTCACTTGCTACATGCACATGTGTGTGTGGGAGGCCGTATATAAGTAACGCCTAAACAACACCAACAGCTGTTATATTACTAAGTAATGAAGAGTGAAGGTGGTACGGCGTCGGTCGAGGGTGAACTGACTTGTCGCAGCAAGTGTATATGCTGCTGCCAGGCTGTGTACGATCTACTTGCACGCTTCCTCCTGCAATTGGTCAAAGCTCGTGTCGACGCTGTGTATATGCTATATAAACGTACTGTTTACCTACCAGTCGACCTCAGTGTGCTCAAAATGAACGTACCGTTCCGTCCAGCGACCGCCTACAGCAGTGTGATGCCTGGGGACGGCGCCATCACCTATGAACTTGCAGCTGCAGGAGATCCAGCTGCCACCACTCCAGATGCACGCTCGTATAGTGAACAATGTGACGGCATAGCGCATTGGCTGTTTGCCCACACACCTGTTTCATACGAGACGTGTCAGCAGGTGATCGACTGCAATGTATTGGGGATATGTGTAGCTCACAATATGCGAACAGACACCCCCTTGCCTTGTAGCGTGGACAAGGTGATTATGCACACTTCGCTAAACGATGCAATTCGCGTTCACCTTCCCGACTATGTATCGATGCCAGAGACGCCTGTTCCTGTTGCCGTGATGGAGTTTGCCACCCAGCTGCTGCCTGCTGCCGCCCCCACTGCCACCAAACGTACGAAGAAGGGTTCTGCTGTCGTGATTGACATCACCGGTGACGCTGTCCGGCCGCCCACTGCCGCTTCCAAACATAAGAAAATGATTGCTACCATTAAGGGTCCTCGCTAGCGTGCGCCACGCCCTGTCCGTACGAGGAAGAAGGCTGCGGTTGCCACCGCCTGCCTGAGTTGTGGGAATTCTTCACTACGTGATGTGAGACATTTAACTGTTGCAGAGCGGAAAACCGTACTGATACAGCTCTTCAATACGCTGCTTGCAAAGGTGTAGTGCTCAAAGGTTTTATTTGTAATGTAAGTAACAACAACAATGTGCTTTTTACAACAATTAGAATTGTGTGTGACAATCTTTGCTTTTAATTGTATAGTTATGGAGATTTTCTTAAAACTACTTACTGTTGCGCTCGCAGATAGGGTTACACAAAAAAGTTTTATTTGCAATGTTTTTAAACAAAAAAGTTTTTCTTATATTGTATAGGTCTTGTTATTACGGTTTTGATGTGTTCACGTAAATAAAAACGTTCCTTGTGTTTTGCATAAAAGTAATTGAATGTTTATATATATATAATACTTCCTACTGGATGTACGAGTGTGACAATCTTTGCTTTCAACTGTATAGTTATGGATATTTTCTTAAAACTACTTACTATTGCGCTCGCAGATGAGGTTACACAAAAGTTTTATTTGTAATGTTTTTTAACAAACATAATTTTTTGCTTATATTGTATAGGTATCGTTACCGTTTTGATGTGTCTTGTAATTGAAAACTTGTCTTGTGTTTTGCATAAAGGATATTAAAAGTGGATATATAATTATTCGTACTTGATGTACGATTATCTTAACAATGCAAAAGGCAGAAGGTGCAATGTACATACTTCTTGTGAGACTGTATGTGTGTGTTGGTTAATCACAACTGTTTTGTTTGCAAATGAAAAAGGGAATTGTAATATATATTTCTTCGTACTTGATTTTTTTTTGTGTAACAACTGACATTTACTTGTTTTGTAGAATTTACGCGTAAGCGCAATTGAAACACGGTGTGTGTGTGTTTAACCACAAACAATACCGTCAAACGGGGTCGCTTTGCTCCACTGTTTTCATTTTTTTTTTTAATTCATAATTTTTCATGTACTTAATTCTCTTAAAAAATCCCGATTTTTGGCCTGCTTCAAGTAGGGGCTTCCTATTACCATATTCTGACGTTACAGATATTGATACACGATTAAAAGGTTGACAAATTTTTTGTTAAAAATTGGAGCAATGTAACCCGGGGGTTTCAAGATTTTGCTCCACTTTTCAAAGTTAACAGAAAACCTATCTGAATATACCCAAGGGGCATTCTCGCCCCATCCATTGGATTAATTGAGCCACATATAAAACAACCAATTGCTTACAAAAATTTATTTCTTAAAAAATTTACAAAAATTAAATTTTTTTTTCAAATTAAATTTACATTTTTCACAGTAGGCACTGGGGACCAGTTATGACCTGAAATTAACTAAAGCAGGCACTTGGTACAGTTTCCTTGTTCGAGAGATACAGCGAGGCTCATCGATGCCACAAACAACATCGCTCCAAGAGTAATCAATGATTTCTCTCGTTCTGGCCATTTCCATTCCTTTGAACCTTTGACTATTGTTGACACTTTGGCTGATTCGTTATCCAGGCTCAATATAAGCCTTGATAAAATGTGTCAACATACTTAACAATGCAATATTCACCAGGCAACTTCGCGACAGGCTTGGTGACTCGAACTTGTTCTGGTGTGCCATGACTGCTTCCCTGTTGATAGCTCCGCTCATCTTCCTCAATTTCGGCCAAATGGCTTTCACAGTAAGCCTCCGGAGTCTCATTATCAGAATCTTCACAGATATTGTCTTCATCAATGACCTCGGTTTCACTGTCACTATCTTCTATTCTTCTTTTCCCTGACGTCGCAGAGCTACAGTTCGAGCAGCGTTAGGTGGTTCTTCCTCTATTAAATCATCCAAAGCAATTATTTTCCCCGATGGAACATTGAGCTTCTTCCTTCTTCCTACATTTTTCTTTTTTGTCCATTCTTCCCTTTTCTTTTCCAAGCTGGAAAGGAAAGATTTTTGGATAGCCCCCTCATCACAAGCAGGTTTTCTATTGACACGGTTCAGTAGTGGTTCCAGGTCGACTGGACGAATTCCACAAGCCTTAAACCCGGACCGAAAATTTTCTGCAATGTCGTCAGATGTTGTTGCTAACAATTGCTTGAGACGTTGAGGCATGTCTTCCTTCTTTATCTGTTCACTTCTATTGGCATCCTTCCATTCTGATAAGATCCGACACCAAGTTTGTTTAACACCTCGGAAAACTGCAATATCCAATGGTTGTGTGAGATGCGTAATATTTGGAGGGAGACAAATAAACGCAATGTTATTATTCTTACACAATTTCACCACTTAAATGGAAATATGAGCACNACAATTTCACCACTTCAATGGAAATATGAGCACCAAGATTGTCACAAATCACTGCTTTTCTGCCTTGTAGTTTGCGAGTAGCAGGGAGGAAAATGGATTGAAACCACTCCAGGAAAGTAGGAATGTCAAACCAACCACTAGGTCTGTTGCTGTACCTAGCACCAGTCGGTCCGTTCTCGGTCCACGTGCTCCACATACTTTTGGCTTTGTAAAGGAGGAACGGAGGTAGTAACTCTCCAGAGGCGCTACCACAAAACATGATAGCCGTCCCACTTTTCGATGTGTTTCTCATGTGCTCTACATATTTCGTTCCCCGTTTTGTCAACACCATTTTCATCCCTGGATCGTCAACCAGATTGGTTTCATCGGATGTTGAAGATGTTGGAAGGTGGGATCCCCTCCAGTTCTTTTGAAAGGAATGAAATATAACAGCGCAGGTCATCTTCGTTAATAGCAGCACGGGACTTTTTAATGTTCGTAGCAAAATGCTGTGTCAGTTCCGGATGCCTTTTCAAAAAAGATAATGTCCAGTCGTGACCTGGCGTGTTCTGTTTGAACTTTCTCACAGTTCTCCCCTTTTGCTCCACAAAATCTCTAATGATCAGTTTGAGATCAAATTCTGATAAGGGGAAACCATAGTCAGACATGCTTACTATGCATCGGACAAATGTTTTTTCTTCTTCTTCTGAAAATATAGGGGGGCCCCCGGGTCGCTTAGAGTGATGGCCACCAAGCTTGTTTATAATAGTACGTCTGGATATCTTGTAGTGGTCACTTGCTTTACGTTGGGACAATCTCCCAGATCGGACCGCTGCGAGACACTCCTGCAAAGTCTCTTCTGAGTAATCTCGGTAGGTCCTAGCACCCAACTTCCTCTTATATACTCGAGGCATCTTCTGTACACAAACAAACAAAAACAAACGGGATCAAATTCGGTATACTGGGATGCTGATATAAATGCCATATACAATGATATAAAACAAAAGGGTATAAATGCCATATACAATGATATAAAACAAAAGGGTATAAATGCCATATACAAAAATATAAAACAAAAGGGAAATTTTGATCTGAGATGATGGGGTTTCTTTTCTCCAAAACATAGGAGCAAAGAAACTCCACTTTTCGGAGCAAATGACCCCACCCGAGATTTTTGTTAATTATTACTCTAGAAAGCAATAAAAGTGGAAAAACTCAGTGAAATTCTGCATAAGCACTAAATTACTGATGAGATAATACTATTACTAAGATGCTGAAATGATTCAGTTAGACTGCAGACAGGAATTTTTTGGCACTTGCTGGAACGAAGTGTTTAACTTCACCAGAAAAAAACTAATAACAAGTGAATGTAACATTCCGGGAAAGCTGTGATTCACAGAGAAGTTTTCTACATCCATGCTTCACAAAACAACCACTGGAGCGCTAATGTCATATTAAGACTGTTGAGTGACGTATCTCTCGAAGATTTTTAGATTTTAGAGCAATGTTACCTCAAAGGGAGCAAAGTGACCCCGTTTGACGGTACCGTTCCTGTAAGGTGTAATCACACCATGTTGTATACCTTTTTACTTGACAATATATATGTGTGTTCTGAAACTTGTGAGTGAGTGTTCTTATTGCTGAGTGTAGATACAGGCCTGTCATAACAACAATTAAAAACCCATGCTATTTTACAGTAACCGCAATACGCAGTACACAGACATGATGCTGCTTGCCTATCACCAAGGCGCAAGTCGCGAAAATGGATGTTCTGGGTGGAGACCTCACACAAACACGACTTGCTAGTTGATTGTAAGGGCAAGTTGTACACACACCATTAAGGGACACGTTATGATACACGAAAGTACCGCCGTACTCTGTGTGTGACTAGCCGTACCTGCGGCCTCCGCCTGCACAAGGCCAGTGACATAACTGGTTGACGAGTTTCTCCGTGCTGGCCCATTGTGCTAGGGGGTATATATACAGCCTCGCAGAACGCTGCACTTTCACTTGTTGCCAGACTGCTGAGCCGTACGTGTATTTCTGTATACTCCACGTCAGAATCTGGCTGCTGCAGCGCTCTGCGCGTACCACTAGACACGTCCGCAGTACCCCCGACTGTACTCAGCCATCTGCTGTTGCCACTCGCTACCAAGTAGCCATTCTGGGTAAGTGTTCTTCTGCATCGTGTGTGTGTGTGTGTGTGTTGGTGAGAAGACATACATCAGGTAACATATCTATCGCGTGTGCTGTGGATGGTTGTTGTTCATTGGGAGTACATATCACTTGACAGTCAACGCGGCCGCCCTTGTGTGTCTCGTACAAGTAACTACTTTTCCGTTCCTAATTTTAACAGCGGCCCACCCGAACATGGAGTGTTCTATTCCATGGCATTTATTTATTAGAGTTGTTCACTTTTTTCATAGATAAGGGGTGGGGGGGTACATGCTGGGTTGTGGTACTAGATACAATGAACACTCCCCGCAGTCTGTTTTTTTTTCCCACTACACAGTCCTTATTCGGTGAAGGACGACCGGCTGACCACTTCAGAACCGGTCACTACCAGGCATTCTGTATACATTACATCACGCTGATTGTGAACTAGACTCATATCCTGCGTGCGTCTCCTGCAGGTTAAGGCCCCGGAGGCTACTACATCGTATGCATATCAGCCCAGACTCAGGACTCGGGAGGAGGATGCCTACCATTTCACAGTTTCCCTCCCCCTGTTCAACGCATCCCCTAGGCGTAGAACTCCCGGGGTCGAGACCCAGCGAACTCACTTGCAGGTTTTTTTCCCCACTCTATATACAGTAGAATCCCGATAATTCGTATTGTGAAGGGTTTGAATGTTAAATATGAATTTTCGAGATATTCAAATTAGCGGGATTACCAATAATCGGGAGCAAAAAAAGAAAAAAGATATAATAACGAGATAAATGCAAATTTGCATTAATATGTAATGATAAACGCATGACTACATATTTTGTATAATATGTATATATAAATCAATTACTATAACAATAAAAAAACATAAAAAAAATACGTTTAAAAAAATCTCTAATTTTTTTTTTTTTGTGCAAGCCTTGTAGACGGGTATTGTCGATGGCTTTGTCAAGCATGTTCAAAGCAGAAAATACTAATCGCCAACGTCTGATTTTGCTAAGAAATAGCGCATGTTGTTGATGTATTGTTTAGCCACTTTAGGTGTAATTGTCGGCACATCATCTTCGTCATCACCTTCACCATCAATGTCCTGAGATAGAGCCAAAATTTCGTCATTAGTTAGAATCGCCACTACTGCTAGGCCATCGTCAAAATGGACGAAATCTTCAAACGTTATAGAATTTTCTTCATTTTGAGGAAGACGATTCCAATTCACAGGGCATTCTAAGTCTTGTTCAGTAACTACTGATGAAAGTTCCACCTTCGTGAATCCACAAACACGAAAACAGTTTTTTTATTGTGCTTTCGCTAACACTTTGCCACGCCTTGTGAAAAATGTTCATGGCTGAAAATAAAGTGATTGTATGATCCTTCCCATCCTCGATGCTGTCAAGGAGGTGCATTACTACTTCCTTGCGGTAAAAGGTTTTGAACGTTTTAATTATGCCCTGGTCTAGAGGCTGCAGCTAAGAAGTAGTGTCGGCAGGCAAAAACACAACATTAACATGACTGATCGGTGGGGTATTGTTGTGGGCCGTACAATTATTCATGAAAAGAAGAATTTTTCGCCGCCTTTTCTCCATATCAGTATTTACTTATCATATCCATTCCTTCAATAATTCGCCCGTCATCCAAGCTTTTTGTTTGCACTATAGGTCATCGGAAAAGTTTTTATGTTTTTAAAACATCTTGGTTTGGCTGGTTTGCCTATCATGAGCGGTCTTAATTTCTCAGATCCATCCATGTTTGCGGCCATCAATATGGTTACACGTTCTTTACTATTTTTTCCGCCAAGACACTTTTCTTCCTTAAAACACATCCATCGGTAGGGGAGACACTTATAAAATAACCCCGTCTCATCGGCCTTAAAAATGTTGTTGGGCTCATAAGAATCGATTATTTCTCCCAATTCGTCTTTCCTCTCAGAACAAACGTCGGCCGATACACTCGCACTTTCCCCACTAAGCTTCTTAAATTTAATGCTGTGACTTTTTTTAAACTATCAAACCAACCATCACTCGCACAAAAGTCTTTAATTCCCATTTTTTTTTTTTGCGAAAACTTTTTTTTTCTTTTAAAATATTTCCTCCAACTGGTACATTCGAATTCCGTGCTTGCGCAAACCACTTTTTTTAATTATCTTCTAGTTGTGGATACTCACCAGTCTTAAAGCGCGTTACTGTGCTGTCCGATGTCTGGGAGGCGATTTTGTCCTTGTTCTTCAGAATTGATGTTATTCTGGAAGGAGGAACGTTATAACGTTTGGATACGTTAATTTGTTTATCACCACCGGCCACGGCGTTAATGATTTCTTTTTTTTTTACTCTAATGGAAAGACACTTATTAGCTCTTTTCGGAGGCATGGCTAAGACCGAACTGACTAACCTTTCACTCGCTCTGCTCCTTCCTACCCTCTGATAACCGTAGACCGGACAGCAAGGTGCCTCTTAGTTCTGAGAATCACAGACACCTCGCCTCACATTCTACTTGGCCTCATTACGTTCCCTTCAAACCCTCCTACGTCCCTCAGTAACCTTCCGGTCTTTTTTACCCTGCCCGAATTGCATAAATCATAAGATCAGAGGAATTGTAGTGTAGAACACGTAAAATTTATGAAAAAAAAATATAAAATCGGCCACCTAATTTTGGAACATTCAAGAAGATATAATCTTACTTCCCAACAGGTGAATCACAGGGAATATGTGACAGCTATCGTGGGTCAGGACAAGTACAATGTCTAACAGTTTAATTACAGTAATTAAATCTGGACGGATAACCACAGTAAATGCAAGCAGAACTAACCAAACTTAACCTAACTTCAGTGTAGGAGAATCACAGGAGATGTGTGCACTGACGCACAATTACACATCAGACTAAAATATAATCCAGTGCTATGCGACCCGATGTAACATCCTCGATTTGTTTGGGCACCTAAAACGTTTAAATCTTTCATTTGTAAATTTATTTAATTCCTTGAGATTTCTATGTTTTCCCTGGTGTATAAAAATTCCCTGGCTTTTTCACATTTTTCCTGTTAGCAGCCATCCTGTTTATTTGGTGATTAATAACTTCTCCAACTTAAAACGTACATTTGCTCTGTTGTAACACAACATTTTATTATAATAAAATACGTAAAAATTTACTGTTAATAAAATTAGCTATTACTGTTTTGTAGCACACATAAAAATTAATTGTAAATAAGTTAAAGATAAGTTTCTGTTTTCACTAAAGTCTTGCAATTTTCTCTACAACTTCTAGTTGACGACAATCTGCTATATCAATATTCACCAGTACAGTAGATGTCGAATCTTTGAGAATGGTATATTTAGATCCATATATAAAATGTATTAAAATTCACAGAATTTGGAAAATTTTAAAGAACACAATAAATGGGCTATATGGTCCCTCTGGTATCTACCATTATGCTAGAATTCACAAGTGATNAAAATTTTAAAGAACACAATAAATGGGCTATATGGTCCCTCTGGTATCTACCATTATGCTAGAATTCACAAGTGATAATGCATATCCAAATTTCTGAGCATTAAATCCAGTGGGCAAAAAATTCCTGATTAAAGCCCTAAATAAATCAAGGACTGACTTACAATTAAACTTTCGACTAGAGCCTAAATTATTTATGAATGCATTGTTTACTCTAGACCAGTGTTTTTCAACCTGTGGGTCGCGACCCTCAGGGGGGTCGCGAAGCCTTGCTCGGGGGGTCACGATGGCAAGCCAGGTAAAAGAAAAAGGCAAGTGTTAAAAGTCGTACACTACAAAAAAAAACTGCAATTTAAGTGAGAAGGCTGTCCCTGTTTAGTTTTTAATAATTTGTCGAATCGTGGCTCTATTTTTGAGACGCATGTAATCAAATCATTTTCTAATTGGAGCTTATTTCTCTTTTTAGTTTGTATGTTCAACGTTGAAGAGAACGTTAGTGATCACATAGGTAGGTAGTGGCGAATGGCGCTAATAATTGTAATGCGTCTCTTGCCAGCTCTTGATACTCTTGGTTTTTCTTCATCCAGAAAACGTCAATATTTTACGAATGAAATTCCATTTTAAGGGTGCTGTCAGCAGCTAAATCCGAAAGAATTTCTTTCATTTTCGTGGTTAGATCCGCCAATTGTACTGACATATCCAAGAAAGGATTTAGAGTCCATCTATGCCCATTGTCACCTTCAGAGTCCAGTTCTGGAAGTAACTTTAATGGTGTCTCTTCCAAATTACGCAAGCTCTGTATCATGCAAGGAACGTGAGAACTTACTACCAACGATTGGTCCGTTGCAGTTTCTTCGACAATCTTCTAAACGCAAGGGAAAGACTTGTATATCATTTTTTGTAAAGACGTTGACCAATAACCAAGTTTTGCGAGGAATCCTTTGATTTTAACCTTGGCCGTTAGAATGTTTTCTTCTCTCCCTTGGAGGCTCTTGTTTAAAATATTTAGGGAGTTAAATATATCAGCAGAAAATGCTTATTTTAATAACTAAACAGGGCCACAAAAATAATTCGCATATTAAGATTTAGCATTTTGCAAGAACATTAACAATTCAGCTTTTAGTTCCAGAACTCTTGTAAATACCTTTCCTTTGAATAGCCACCTGGCCTCTGTATGATAAAGGAGATTTTGATGGAGCGAACCCATGTCTTCAGAAACCATTCTGAACAGTCGAGTTTGCAAGGCTTTACCTTTAATAGAGTTCACAATTTTGATTTCCACTTTAAGCACATCATTTAAATCAGATGGGAAAACCTTGGCTGCCAGAGCTTGTCGATGAAGAAATCAGTGTGTCCATGAAACATTTGGTATTATTGATTATAATTTCTCAACGAGTCAGCTCGTGTTGCCAGTCATAGCTTTAGCGCCATCGCTACAAATGGCGATACATTTTCTCCAATCAATCTCGTAGTCGCGAGTGCTTTGTAAAAACATGTCGTACAAACACTGGCCTGTAGTGTTCGCAGGAAGTGCTTTGCTAAATAAAATGACTTCTGTGATACTTCCATCTGCTTCATAGCGCACAAATACCACAAACTGCGCACAATTTGAAACACCAGTAGATTCATCAAACTGCAAAAAAAAAATGTGGGCTATTCTTAAATTTTTCAACTACTTCTTCTGGAATGTGACTGGCCATATCGCTTAATCTGCGTTCAATAGTATCATCAGAAAGCGGTGTGCTTTTTAGCTTGTTTGCCTCCTGCTTACCTAACATAATTTCAACCATATCCACGGCTGCTGGCAAAATAAGATTCTCTGTAACTGTATGCGGCTTCCCTGCTTTAGCGACTAGGTATGTGACTCGGTAGCTGGCTAATAATACGTTCTTGTTGACACTGGATAAATTAAACAGACCACAACAATCATAAAAAAATAATTGAGTAAAATATTATATATAAAAATTTTGTTTTTAATCATCAAATAACCATACTATTTTATTACCTGAATCACAATATTCTGCTGCTGGTTAAGGGTTTTCAGCTTTTATTCAAAGGAATCCAACGGTTTATCAGCTTCCTTGGAATGTTTGGTTGAGATGTGACGAATAAGCTTTGATAGTTTCATGCTCTCACATGATAATACTTCGCCGCAAATCATACATTGATGTTTATTATTCATGACAGTAAATACATATTTCAAGTTATTGTCGTCATAATGTCTATTTTATTATCAGTTTTGATTCGCTTCCGCTACTGCCACTTGTACCGGACGTGGAGGGCTGCGCAGATCTTTTGAGAAACTTATCCATTTGATGGTCGCTCGGAGCAAAGCGCAAGAACAATACGACCACGTGTATACTCGTCGGCGCACTCAGGCAACTCACAGAGAGAGAAAGAGTGCGAACGTTCCTCTGGCGCGGGGCGCTCAGCTCCTCTCGCCTCCTGCGTCATCACCACGGCAAACAATATGCATGACTACTTGCAGAGCGCCCGCCACTACCTGGCACAGTACACTTGATTGTTTCATCTATACATAATTATCAGGTGACTGCCCAGGGTGACAGCTTGTAGGAGTGCGCCAAACTCAGGTCAAGGTTTTTTAAATTTTTTAAATGCACCTATTCAAATGTAAGAAGTTTATATTTGGAAACATTGGATTTATGGAATACAGAGATGGATAACATACACATAATTTTAATCATTTAGTGCACAAACATAAGTCAAACCATTACTTTAAGGAGTAAAAGGAAATGGAGCGGTTACACATTATCCTCTATCAGCCTAGGCTTTTATACACTGCCAACATCAGATCACTATTAGTCACGTATGTTGTCTTTAGTAATAAACCATTGTACATAAATTTGAATGGTGATCTGAAATATAAAATTTGGTATACTAATTACTTATTTTAAATGTCATATTAAAAACGGCATTCTGGTATAATTTTATTTAATTAATTACATAATTTAAATATTTGCTTTTTAAGAATTAGTTCAAACTATTCCGTTTTTGGNGTATAATTTTATTTAATTAATTACATAATTTAAATATTTGCTTTTTAAGAATTAGTTCAAACTATTCCGTTTTTGTTTGGAAAAATTAGACTTAACAATAAAAACAATTTGTATCAAAGTGGCCAGAGTGATTTTACATTAATGGCTCCTGTTTGGGTTAACAAAAATTAATTCTCTGTAAAGTTGTAGAGATGCAGTTCAGAGGTTCCCCAAATTCGGTTTACTAATAATACTTAGTAAGAACATCCGATTATAAAGAAATTCCTACTACTCTGTGCGCTTACTTTTAAAATGACGGCAGTTTTGATATTTAAGGGCGAATTGTTATATCTCGGGATCTATTAAATCGATTTAAACCAAATATTTTATGTCGACAGTGCGTAATGTATGCATTTATTTCAGAGATGGATAGTGTTNGTCGACAGTGCGTAATGTATGCATTTATTTCAGAGATGGATAGTGTTGAGGGTCAGCCAATTTGGAAGATAGTACCATATAAAAAATAAAGCTCTTATGTTATTACTCAGAGACCACTAAAAAGAAATAGCCAAATTTGGCAAGTAATTAATGCTATGGTAGGTCATTGAAATGTACGCAATTTTAATTTATTAAGCACTACTATTCCAAATGGTGTCCATGCAAATATTTTTGGTTCATTTGGTATGTCTACCAAACCATTTGGCCAATTTCGTCCAAAATTTGTATGCCGAAAGCTATCATTTTAATCGTCATATATGCCTACACAAAATCACTTTTTTCCTCCATTTTGTAAGACATCGTCAAATGACAATGAAGTTTTTGTATCATATATAGGGAAACGAAAGTACCAATTCCTACTGTAATACATTTTAACTGAATAAGAAAGTAAAGAAGAATTACAATTATTAGGGATTACAGAATTTATTTTTATTTCGGGCACTGGGAAACTACTAGTGAAATATTTTTAAATTTTGGTTGCACCTATGAATTTATATTACGCTATTAAATTTTAAAACAAACCTCTTATTCTAATTTAAATATGTTAAATAATAAAACACGGCATAAAAAAAAAAACAAAATTATACGAAAACTATTCTTATCAAGTTGGGCATACAGTTTTGCGCGTACCCCGCAATATATATTCCCCTTAATACACATCAATACAAAATTCAGTTATATATTTAGAATAATTTCGCTTATATTCTATTAAATCACCGGGCCCGGGTAATAGTTACGCCACTAAAGAGCTTAAAAATGTATACAATATAAAATGGCTAAAATAAATCATAGATGCATACTCTGCTGTCTTTCTTATGACCAATATCTTATGTCAACAAGTTCCTGTAGTAACAAACATCATCCATCGTATTTGCGTCTTTTAACTTTCAACATATCGACGAGCCAAACAGTTCACTCCTCTTCAACCACTTACAAAATTATGACAATCCAACACAAAGAACTACAAAGAAGACTGTACACACAGTTCCAGCTGCGTAGAGTCAAATTTACTGGACACTCAGCCTCTTGATAAAACGGAGCACTAGTACGTTGCGTCGGCACCAACACTTCCTCAATCCCGCGCAACAGCGCTCCATTTTACTGTCAAGAAAGTACGGCGTAGACATTTTACAACCGAACACGCAACTTTGAAGCCATTTGTAAGGTAAGATCGAACATAGTACAGACCCGGAAAGTACATATACCAACTTTAACAAGAGCGTGGACCCATCGTTATCAGGAGAAACTCTATAACAGTCCTGGTTTTTCCAAGTTTTCTAAGAACATATCAATAATCATTAACATTCATCGTTTTCCAGCAATCGCCGACTACGCAAATAAAGGCGAAACTCTTTACATTTTCGCAGTCGGTTAAAATCACAAAACAGCTCCGCAACATCGCTCGTAACGCTTCGTTCCAGCTGTCAATTTCGGGAACATCCCGCCTAAACATAGA
This sequence comes from Clitarchus hookeri, assembly GCA_002778355.1. Taxonomy (NCBI): domain Eukaryota; kingdom Metazoa; phylum Arthropoda; class Insecta; order Phasmatodea; family Phasmatidae; genus Clitarchus; species Clitarchus hookeri. Next base: position 14,153 of record NQII01011579.1, read on the forward strand.
CGGTAAAAATCACCACCGTCCACACACAATGTCCGTCTTAAACAGCTAACGTCGACACCGCTTTTCATCACCGCCAAAACTAAGAGCAGGGGTAGGACAGGCTCTTTACCACTTAACAGATTTGTCATAAAGAGGGTTAAGAAAAGACTAGCCCCTTCCCAACCCTCTGCACCATACCTGTTCGTGTTTGCGGAGGTTTCCCACCGCATCTACATTAAGGAGCCCGCCCAGTTACCCCAGCAAGCCCGATACAAACAGCTGACGAGCATCTCGCAGTGCAGCTCTCCTACGATGCAATGGTAGTTACTGCGCGTGCGCGCGAGCTACAGGCCGCTGTAAGAGCACACAGCAACTTATATATATACAAATACAGAGAGTTTCTAATTCTAGTTTCACATATTACAAAATACTTCTAGCGCAAATTACAAAATAACAATATCCAAGTGACGCCTGTAACCGTTACACTGCCTAGTTTGGCAGACAAGAAGTAGTGTAGCAGTTTATGTAAACTAGCATGTTTTAAGTAGGTTAGGCATTTATTTTAAAAATTGCGACCATAGAGCAAATTTATCTTGGTATGCTAAATCATTGAAACCAAGTATTTAATTCCAACTAAACTTTGTATGCTGGCGATATATATTGCAAACCATTTAAAGTGTACATTAAAAGTACCTCTATTCCGCCATTCTGTGGGATATCATCAAATTACCAATTTATTTTTTGTCGTATCTCGAAAAATCCAACAAATATCACCACATTTCTCATAGCCTAAACGCAGCACTACAGAAGATACTTTAATGTTATATGTTTTGAGTGGGTCAGGCACTTATTTTCAAATTGGCGTCAATATCGATATTTTGCGTGAGTATGAGTATTAGGGAAATGGGCCTTCGGAGTTACCTGGCTACTGGCTGGAGACAAGGGACGTGCTGTAGCCATCTTGTATGATGTCACATGGCAACCTCCAGCTCTGTACTTGCTCCCAGACGTCTGCCATCTTTAATTTCCCCTCCTACCCAGTCATTCCCAGCCAATGGCGGTCTTATTGGTCCCTACTTCATGGTCTTCCATTCAATTTAGATTGTTATCTCAGAGTCCTCCGATCTTGCCATTCCTTCCTCGTTTCAACTTAAAGTTCTTGCATTCCACGTGGAAGGCTTTCCCATGAGCATGCATTCCAATCGGTTGGTTTTCTCAGAGTCCTCCCAATTTTCTTACTGTCTAGTTTATTTCATTAATTTTCTTGCATTTATTATTCCTGACCAACGATGACCATATTTTGTATTCCTACTTCATGCTCTTGCAAATAGTTTGATGGTGGTTTTCTCAGAGTTATCACGGTCGCTCTTTTTCCCAACTTCGTGCGCTTGTATTGCTAGCCAACAACGACTATGTCCCTACTTAATGGACTGGCATTCTCATCTTCTCAGATTCATTCTTTACTTGCTCTCACTTCTTGCTATTGCATTCCAATTGAGGGGAGGTTGTCTCCATGCAATCCCCCTCTGGTCCCCACCAGGGCACCAGGCTAAACTCACGCACATGGTTTTGTCTATGCTATCCCTCCTGACCAACGACGTCCATCTTGGTCCCTACTCCATGCTCTTAAATTCCTGTTTTCTCAAAGTCATTCCTTCCTTGTCCCCACTTCACGCTCTTGCATTCCAGGTGGCTGGAGGTTGTCTCCATGTCTCCCCCCAGGTCACCACCAGGATGCCAGGCTCATCTCACATGCGTGGCTTTCCCCATGTAGTCTGCCCAGTCTGTCCCCCACGCCCTACCACACACCACCACAGTTGCCGCCTCCTCGACGTCAACCTAAGGCGAAGCAGACTATACACTGCATGTGGACCGGGACATGGACAGCACTCGCGCGCGTGCGGGAAACAGCTTCGTTATGTAACAACAAGTAGTAGATTAGTTAGTCACATTCACAGCAGCATGGTCGCTCTCACCACCATCCCCGCAGTGTTGCCATCACACTTACCCATCCACATGGCACAACCATTCGGACTGCTCCCGGGCTTGGGACCGGGGCAGTGCACTGCACTAGCAAAAACACCACCGGGATTGGTTTTTCCTTCGATAGAAACAAATCGTGTGTGAGTATAAGGAAAAATAAACACGAGCGGCGCCGCAATCATAGTGTACAGGCGGCTTACGACATAAGAAAGGAAAAACGACCGACCTAAAAAATTAATTGTACAAAGGAATGCACAGACAGTTGACAGCAAAAGGGAAGATTGCAGTAGAGGAAGACGAAGAGAAAAGGAGGGGACATCGCAATAAAAAGTGAATAAAAGCAAGTACGATGCGATCACTAGTTACTATAGAACTGGTGTGATACGAATACCATCTCACATTCTCAACCTCATGTCGGAGACAAATCCCTTGCGTAAGAAGGTACATAAATGATTGTGGAATGCAAAATAGTACACGAAAAATGACATGTCGCTAACACACCTGACCATTTAATGATACCTCTTGCATGGGCTACAGCATGTTACGAGCCAGCATAACTGATAAGATGAATATGGCTCTTGCATGTGCTATAGTATGCTGTTGGTAAAAAACACACACAATGTTAATTAAGCAACATGCACATATCAATCATTGTGGGAGAGGGGAATGGAAGTGCTTAAGCTTCGATGACCCCCGAGCGAGGTACTGCCCCCATGTATGTCCCGAGTGTTGAATCACGTGTTAGCACAGTACTAGTGTGAGTTAGTCTTTACGTACATTGATGACGTGTGCGTGTACAGTGACACGCTGGAGAAACACCTTAAACATTTGCGGACAGTGTTAGACGTGTCAAGGAAGGCTGGTCTGACGGTAAACTTAGAAAAAATTAGTTGGGGTCAACAACATGTGCGAAATGAAGGGGATTATTATTTCGGAGGATAATCTACGTACTGATCCTGACAAAATTAAATGTGTAGTTAATTTTTCCACAACCAAAAAATTTAAGAGGTGTAAAAGGATTTTTCGGAATACATGCTTTTTTATAGTAGAGTCTTTCAAAATTTTTTGATCTTACAAAAAACATTACACCAGTTGAAAAGAAAAAATACTATACCTTTTATGTTGAACGTGGAGCAAGGAATCGTTTTAAAACTAAAATAAATGGTAGTTAATGATCATGTTGTGCATTTGTTCGATTTTTCTGAAGAATTGTTTTGCATTGTCATGCAAGTTCTGTGGCCGTCGGGGCGTGTTTTAATAAAAGACGGTCATTTTATGCCGATAGCATACGCCAGTAAATTATTTACTCATGAAGAACGGAAATTTACTATTTATGAAAAAGAGTGTTTAAGTTGTATACGGACAATGGAAAAGTTTTCAGAATATTTAGATCATGCTCCGGTTACTTTATTTACGGATAACCAGCTGGTTGTTGAACTCACAAAAGCCAGCTGGTAGATTGGCACGGTGGCAAGTGCGCCTAGCTCGCTTTAAAGTTACCGTACAGCATATAAAGGGGATCGATAGTTCTGTAGCGGATGTGCTGTCACGCATGTATTGCGAAGACGAGTTTGAGGCAGTCGAATATGGGGCCCCTGTAGTGAGTCAGTTGTTCGATTCAGTTTACGCTGGTATAAATATTTTGGAATTAAACACGTTACAAATGTTTCCCAGTGCTTTTACTGATGCAAAAGGACACCATAATTCTAACTCGGAATGTACACACATATTGTCTGAAATCAAAGACGGATGTTCTTTTTACGCAGTTTACAAAGAATCTCTAGGAAAATGTACAAAAACAGGCAAATTCAAATTTTTTGTACCTCAAAAAAATAAGGGCAATGGTTTTTGAAAAATTATCATGAATCCTTTTGTGGAGGGGCATGTACGACGGGATAAAACAATTATCAGTGTGTTAGAACTTTTACGTGGCCAGGAGTTCGCAACGATCAAAAACCAGAAGGGCAATATGCCAATACTGTGGCTTTGTATCCTCGGAAGCGCATTTATTAGGACGTGATAGGCCCGTTGACCCGGAGTATCTCTGGGTATTTATATGTCCTTGTCGTCATAGAGTGTGTCAGGCAAATTTTCTTAATTTTTTCCGTTACGTACCATAAAGGCAGGATAAATTTGTAAGGTAGTTATACAGAGAGTATATAGTGTTTTTGGCTCGCCCGTGTTTGTAGTAACCGACAATGTTACGTATTTTCTTTCTCAGGAATTCAGAGAGTTATATTTTATATGAGGACTTAATATGGCGCAGACTACTCCGTACCATCCTCAGGCAAATTTAGTAAAACGGGTAAATCGAAACATTAAAATTACATTACGCAGTTTTTCAATGTTATACACCACATCACTGGGATGACGTGTTATATTTAATTTGTTTGTGCTTTAATAATATAGTACATTGTGCTCATAAATATGCTCCCTCCGAGATATTTTTGGGAAAACTTTTGATGAACCTGCTAATAAATGTGTTGTCACTCCATGGCAGTTGTTTGGAGAATGTGAGTAATAAAAAATAGGAAAAAATATGGGTAGATGTGACATGTAACTTCATTACGTATCACCAAAAAAAACAAACAAAAGAGTGATGTTTCATATAAAGATTTAAGCTTAAAGCAGGTGATTTAACTTTTGTTGAAGCTCAACACCTCAATTCAAAAACATATTTTTTTTTTGTGCTAGCTAGTTATGAAATGGCGCTGCCCATACCAAATAGTTAGGTTTCTTTCGCATGTGACAGTATTGATTGTTGATCCACATTCTCATAAAAAACCGGAAAATGTTCACTTTTCCCAGTGTAAAAAATATCACGTACCCAAAAATTTACCACTTGTCCTAAAAATCCCATAAGCTGTCTTGATATTTTAGATGTGAAAATTGTATCATCAAAAATATATTTTTTAATGGATGTTTTAAAGAAATTACATATTCCCAGTGTTAAGAATTTTAGTAATTATATTTGTATTAAAGAGTATAAATGATTTTTATTGGTGTATTCTCATTGTTGATGAAGTAAATTAAATTATTAACATATGGATATGTATGAAAAATTAAAACGAAAAGTTCAAACACCCAGTTGTAATATAAATAATACGCCTATATATTTAAAATGTATTATTTTTAATATTTTATTTTGTGTGCACAATGTGTATTTAAAAGCACTTGTCAGGAAGAAATTATATTAATTTATGTTGTACAAACCATCGTTTAAGTCGCTGGTCTATGTCTGTTTTATTAGCTGTCTGCTGCTATCATCGAGACCCGTGTTCCACGTGAAAAGGAGCCTGGGGTAACGGTTTAGTCTGCCGACGCCTCGGCATTTTCTGGTCACGTGAGCAACACCGCTGTGGTCGAGTATCACAGGAGGAGGGATGTGACGGCCTACGCACATCAAGAATGCGCCTAAGTTCACCTCGCCTTGGATTGTTGTATCTACTTGAGGGTCGTGGACAATGGCTTACCTTTGGCTCGATGGGACCCGCTCTACAGACCATCTCACTGCTGCTGCCGGCGTGAGTGCTGAATGGCAAATGGCGCTTTGGAGTGCTAGTGTGCTGTTTCTAAGCTTCGCTTGCTTCCCTTTCCCTCTTCTAAGAGTCTCCTAAATAACATGACGCCTACCAGGCAACACTACCATTGGGCGTTTCCGCTCAATTTACATCGGAAAATTTTCGAGAAGACGACGACAAAATTTTATGAAAGGCTTGTGTTCTCTCTGCTCTGGGAGACAGGCTAGGGGCTTTTTTAGGAAGGAATTGCTGTTCCTCTGTTTGAAATGGTGGGTAGGGGTGGTTTTTTGGACAGTAATAAAAATATATGTATTTTTTGTTTTATTATGTTTATAAAATCAATTAAATATATTGTCTTTGTATTGTGTTTAAAGTCATGGGATTTACTTAAATAGTTTCAATTTATTTTGTATTCCCATGTTGGAAATTGGCATTTTGTATTTCAAAAATGGGAAGATATATCAGAGTTTTGTAAACACTTATTTTTCTGTTAACGCCCAAAGTAAATTTTACGATTATATTACCCTTGGCTTGCACACCAACGAGGAGGGGGGTGGGGGTTTCCATTCCTCAAAAATCGAACATCATCATCCTGAGGAAACAGAGACGAAGTCCTATTTGCATGTAAGCTGAAACCGTCACAATGGTTAGTTCATTCTGTATGTTATTTTGGGTAAGAGTTTTAAAGTATATTTGGCTGGTGTCTGCTGGTTGTGATGTTATGACAGACATAATGGAGCTATGTTTATTTTCGTATATTTTAGTAGGTGTTATTCATTAGAACAGTCAGTATGGTGAGACGTATTTTTTGAGCATGGCCAATATGCTTTTTATGGTATGTTGGTGGGAAGGTGAGTATTTTTTGTCTGGAGTTGGTCGGGAGATTAGATGGTATGACCAGTAGACATAATAGTGTTATGGGTTGGTCAGAACTATATAGATGCTAGTGCACTTTAGTTATGGTGGTTGATGTATTTGGTGGTGTGGTGGTGTTTCAGGTGGTATATTGGTTGGTTGGGTAGTGTGGTTGTGGTTGCAGATATTGTGGTTGTGTGGTTTCAGATATTTTGGTTGTGGTTGTATTGGTTGGTGTGTAGGGTGGTCTGGTTTGATGTTTGGGCTATATGCTTGCTTGAGTAGAGGTTATGGTCACTATTTTACTCATAAGCTATATTGATTTTTAATTATTAATCTGCCTGCAGTGACTGCTCCTTTGTAAGCATAATGGAGATTAAACCTGAAGTGCTTATTGGCTGCAGTCTAAATGGCTAATGCTTCTTAGGTTGGGGCATGCCGTGTTTTCGAAGTAGTTGAGTAAATTATAGGTGTGTGGGAAATAGGTGTCCTTAGCTAGGTATGATTGTATTGCGCTCTCATAGGTTAAGTTATTTAAGTCGGTTTGATTTTTCTTTACTGTTTGAACTTGGGTTTTACTTCTCTGAACTGTGTTAGGTTAATGTGAAGTTAGGTTGAATAATGTAAGCATAGTATAAAATAATTCCAAGTCATATATTAGGTTGAACCAATGTGACTAAATGTATAAATATTCAGAGTCCTACATGAGTGGGCAAGTCCTTCTACATATATGGAGCTGGCGGAGACTTGATGAGGCCAGGAGGGGCTCTGGTACTCAGGTGGTTTGAATATGTCACACTTAAATATTTTTTTTCTATGTCTGAGTATATCAAGTTAGGTTTGCTTTGGTCCTAAGTCTTACACAGCATGAAAAAATATTCCAAATCCTGTACGAGGTTAAATATTTGGTACGTCCTACACAATATGACAATTTTTCTAAGTTTTATAAAAATGTCAGGAAAAAGCAATCGTGACTCTAGTGGAATGCGAGAGCATGAGCATATATAAATGGAATGATAATGCATTAATAAAATATAATACAAGATGGTATATAAGATGGCAGCGGTAACGTCAAATGTCAAAGGTCACGGTTCCCTGGATACTGACCTTGGAACCATTTCCTGAATCGGATAAACCCTTCTACCAGCGATGCTGTCCATAAACATGTAACAATATTCTTATATATTTGGCCAATAAAAATGGTTGAATTTTTTCAAATTTACAGAATTCTGTAAACTAAGCATAACATTTTTTCATTAGGTACTGTACTCGGTAATATAAATTTTCTATTAGCAAACAAATAAGGATGAATTTGGAAGTAACTTAAATGTGAACTAACTTTAAATGAGGTTTACACATATAATTAAATCGTATTTCTTTGGGTTAATGTTGACTCTCTGGTGAATTTTTGTGTTTCCTTAATTCTGTAGTTTCATACAATACCCAAATTAATAATTGTGAATTGGAATGGTTTTCCTGGTGTAAATATTACAACTTTTGAAACTTTAAGTAATTATAAACGTGAGGAATATTAATGAAATTAGAATGTAATTAATTTTGTTTAAATTTTTTCTATTTATTAAACTATAGTTCATACATTTATACACATTTTTTAAATGTTAAATTCGAAATATTTTCTTAAAAAAATACTTTAAGAGGGAAACTAAAATTTCCTAAAACATACAGTATACGGTATGTTCTGTGCAGATGCTGTTTCTGAAAACATAACATTTCATTTAACTCCATGTGATAAACAAAAAAGTGTTCTATATTTTTGAGTTCTGTAGTTTCGTAGGCCTACTTACACCAAGGAAGCCTGAAGAAACTGATTTGGTGTAAAAGTCTAATTTCCACTCTATTATCTGCAAGATCGTCAGTGAAGTACTTGCGAGTAAGCGAGGTGAGATAAGGGACACCGTTTCCCGATATGTTTCAGACAGCAATGACCACAATAATTGACAAGCAGAGACGCAGTTAAGTGAAAATAAGATGCAAACAATCCGTAAAGAAGCAGCGTGTAAGATACAAATCTAGGCGAACTCAAAGAAGAACATTGACAGCAACCACCTTGTATTTCTATTTTAGCCGTCCTTCTTACATATTAAACAGATTTGAAAAGTAACAGAGTCAACAGAGATGGTAGTTACAATTAAAAATTATTTTTAAAGTGAAAATGCGTTGATGTTGAATGTAATTGAGGTTACAAAAATTAGTAAAAACATTGCAAACAGATAATTAATTACATTCCAAGTTTCAAGGGCCTTACCCTAATGGTTTGTGAAAAGTATCGTCAACAATGTAGGCAGTTCAGCTGCTGTAAAACTACCAAAGACGAAGTTGGGATGCTGGTTGGAAGCACCCCACCAAACATTTATTCAGCTATACATCTACACTCCAGTAGCTCGCTGGTCCAAAAAAGTACTTTAAATTTGAGCAGATTTTAATTTGGCAGGTGAATGTGTGTGTAATTAAGAGCTCGCCCGATGAAATTATTCGAAATCAGAAGGAAGAAACGAGCATACAATTTCATACCAGACTGAACGATAGAAACATAAGGGGGAGAGATATAAAGAGAGAAATAGTGTGATGTTACCTCTCGCATCAAGCGAAGAACTGTCATGTGGTACGCCTTTGGCTTCATTAATTACATGAAGAGGAGGAGATTTCATGTGAGTAACAACCAACTACAAGCGATAGAGGTGGTATTGGTTTTTAATTATTAGCACAGTCTAGTGGTGATTGCGATTTATCTGTAGTGGGTAAATGGGGGAGGATGAAGAGGGCGGTGGTATCATGTGATGTTAAAACAATGGTTCTTCGGCCAGGACGAAGCTGTGCGGACCAAGTTTTATCGTTAACCACCCACATCAAAGCAGGATTTCAAAGAAAACTAAAAACTTCAGCTGCATTCATGGACCTCTCAGCGGCTTACGATACAGTATGGAGAGAAGGCATGATATACAAATTCCTTCGTGCAACCCCCTGCAAACCAACAGCACGCCTGATAGACAATTGGCCCAACAATAGAATCTTTCAAGTGACTATGGGTACCGACATCAGTTATCCCAAGAAACTTAAGAACGGCTTACCGCAGGGATCAGTGCTCGCTCCACTTCTCTTCAGTCTGTATATCGCAGATATGCCGGAAACATTATCAAAGAAGTTCGGTTATGCCGACGATTGGGCCCTTACCACGAGTTGTAAATCAATCGAACTTTCTGAGGAGATCCTAACGAAAGACCTGGAAAAAGTGGGAAAATATTTCCGCAAATGGAGACTCCAACCTAATGCCTCCAAAACAGAGGTCACTTGCTTCCATCTGAATAACAAACTCGCTAGAAGGGAACTCAATATACGGTTTGAAGAAACCATCCTTACCCACAACAAAACACCAAAGTACCTCGGCATAACCCTTGATAGAACATTATCGTTTAAAGAGCATCTAACAAAAACTGCTGAGAAACTGAAAACAAGAAACAACATCATCCAAAAACTGTGTGGCACAACTTGGGGTGCATCGGCCGCCACTCTTCGATCTTCTGCCCTGGGTCTTGTTTTCTCGACTGCTGAGTACTGTGCCCCCATCTGGCTAAACAGCCCGCACGTACATAAAGTGGACATTCAGTTAAACAACACGATGAGAATGATTGCCGGCGTAATTAAATCAACTCCTTCACAATGGCTCCCAATACTAAGTCACATTCCACCACCTCATCTGCGACGAACAAATGCTCTTATACGCGAGTATAAAAAGATAATGGACAACAGAGACCTACCGATCCACCAAGATATTGAGGACGCCAATAATAATCGACTTCGCTCCAGAAAACCACCCACAAAATCGGCAAGGATTGCTGTCCATGAAGACTTCAATATAAGAGATGTATGGATGCAATCATGGACTGCACACCAAAATAATAACATGCCATGCATTACTCAGGAGCCACCAGGTTTTGATTTACCGCGCAAAACTTGGTCCACACTCAACATAATTAGAACCCAACATGGCAGATGCGCATACTTTCTGCACAAGTGGGGTAGGCAACCATCCCCTCACTGTGACTGCGGAGAAGATCAAACCATCAGACACATTATTGAAGAATGCCCTACAAGGTCCTATAACGGTAGTCCTGACGACTTCCTGTTAGCAACTCAAGAATCGATAGATTATATCAATAGACTTGATGTTTGTTTGTAACTCTTAAAGTTTGTAATATTTATAAAGTTTATGTATTGTTCTTTTTATAAGTGTCTAAATTGCAATACGATAAATAAATAAATGGTTCTTTGGAGGGTATAGGGTGGTTGGGCGGGTGGGGGCCAGTTATGCAGCCAATGGAATGTAGTGTTAGGGTAGAGACTGTCTGACTAAATAACAAATGGAAAAACAATGGTTAGGGGTCAGTCGTCTGCTGGTTGTCATGCTGGGAGAATAAGTTATCTGCCATATTTACAGGAATTGAACTCTAAATCTTCTAATTTTTAGTATTTTAATGCTTTCCCCCTTAAATTTACGAATATTTCGGAGATATTAATCAATTTGACATAATTATTAGTATTTTTTTTTAATTTCTGTTAGATTATTTACGGTTTTCTGCAGATTTTTTTTTCCGAGTTTGCCTAAGATTAGGGCCAGGGTCACAGATATCCAAGATGGTGTTCAGAAGCCGCAGTGGTGTAGTGGTCAGACTGCTCGCATCCCGCCTAGGCGAACTGGGCTCGATTCCGGACTTTCGAATGTAAGAACCGTACCGGAAGATGGCGCTGGTTAGCGGGTTGTCTCCGGGATCTCCCTTTTTCCCTGCCCCTTCATTCTGTTGCCGCTCCATACTCACCTCACTTCACTCTCATCGACTCTCATTGCCTCGAAGTTAAGAGCTATACGAATATCTCCACTCCATTCCAAGATGGTGGTCATGCTCAATAATGTAATTTTCGCCCCCTTATTTATGTTATGACAATTTTTATTTGTATATATTATTCCAATTTAAAGTCACATGGGGTAAATACAGGAATAAGGATATCCAAGATAGAGATTGCGGTCCATACTGTAGATTTTGTCCGATGTTTTACATCGTTTGCCCAATTTTTTTCTCGTTTTTTTAATTTTCAGGCCATTCCGAGGTCAATGCTAAAGTCACGGACATGCAAAATGTCGGTCGAGTTTTATGTCATTCCCCCGCCTCCCGATTTTTACAATTTTCTAAGGTTTTTTTTTATTTTTCCACGATTTTTCTACTTTAATGTCATCGCGAGACAATATCACGGTCACGGAAATCCAACATTGTTGTTGGAATCCATAATGTACAGAAATGTGGTCTGCATACCTTCTCGTGTGCTAAGCTTTGCTCGGAGACATAAAACGCCTTCTTGATTTGGAGAGTTTCTATATCTCACATCGAAGAGTCACGAAACGACCTCGGTCGTTTTCAGTGAGACTTGAGCTCAGATTGGTAATTCTGGGACATTTTGTTTGAATAAAATTGAAGAGCGTTGAATGTGGTACATTTATTTAAATACAAGTGTAGACAATTTTTACTTTCATCTATGTAGTAAAATTCGGAGAAAAAGGCAATTTTAGCGAAATATAAGTCACTTCTAAAGATTTTAGGGTTCAAACGGGATATTTTAACAGCCACGAGGGCAAGACAAATGTTACCCACATCCAAGATGACCACAGTGTGACGTCATAACACGAAATTCGGTCGACGCCTGGCTCCTATTCCACATATCCCTTGTCACAGAACTCTCTTTTCTATTTGACTCTCTTGGCAGTAAGGAATTCAAAACCATATACTAGCCGGGTCATTAGGCACCGGAATGCTTTATGGGCAGAGTGCCGAAACAAAGCTGTTGTGGTTTTCAGAGAGCGTGAGATGAGGTACAATACCAAGTAAACATACATGGTATACAAGTTATACTGTATATTCCAGTGTTCTACTACATAATATAACAGTTTAAGGCAAACAATTGGTTGGTTTTTAGTATGTATGAAACAATTAGTCTAATGTGTATATGTATTTTATGTACTGTTATGCTCCAAAACCTGAAAAACGGCTTGGTGTTTTATTTAATGATGACATACCATATTTTGGTGTGGTTTGTGTATCCGTTCTGTACTGGGGACAACAGTTATGGTTGATTCTAATTTTCCTTCTTGTATAGATGTGATGATATTCAAAACATTTCACGTAATCTTCTACAATTGAGAAGTAATAAACAAGTTTTTTGAATGGACATTTTAATTTCAAACGAGATATTAAAAAGTAGACAAGTCAACCAATTTTTGTGTGATTTCAGGAAATTAATATTTAGTGATAAAAACATGCCTATCACATGATACAATGATAAGAAGTTTGCCTACAGTTTCTGTAAGTTTACTCAGTTAGTTGGGGAAAAACATAAAAATTTTTACATTGAGCCACACAGATGAATGGGCATTATTATTCTTTGCTTTTTTTCACGTCTGTGTTTTTCTTCCTCTTTTCAAGTAAAAAAAAAAACCTATAATTTAAATAATTTTTAGCAAAACCAGTTCCAAATTAGATTTTTTTTTTTTATTTATATAGGAAATACAAAACAAATTATTATTATGACTTTTTGGAAACCTAATTTAACTGAGGAGCATATAGGGTGCCTATATAGAGAATAGTCACTCCTATGGCACATTTCTTACAAATATCAGGTCCTCGCAACTTTGGTAGCTCACCAGTGGTTATCAAACCATTACGCACTTCAGGTGAGTAAGTTAGACACGTAAGAAAGGCAGGTTATTCTGAGT